>CADDIJ020002462.1:0-18207 GCA_902809745.2 Tetradesmus lagerheimii | reverse complement strand
TGCTTCAATCTCCCTTTTTGGCGCAAGATTGCGTTCACTTTGTGTGGTGCATGCCATCTGAGATGGCGAACGGCCTACGTGTAACTTCCACTCTCATTTACACACTGCAAACACCAGCACCCACCTCGTAGCGCTTGCCCTCCTCTGCAGGCACGGCGTACCACCGCCGCGGCTCCCCCATGTGCATGTAGTGCACACCATACAGCAGGTGGTCGCTCACACCCCAGCAGCTGCTGCTGAACATGCTGCCAAGGCTCAGCTTAGGCACCAGCAAACTCTGAGGGCTAGGCAGAGGGGGAGGGGCCGCAGGCACGCCAGAACTACCGCCAGTGGCGGCGATCGCGGCGGCCGTTGCGGCAGCAGCAGCAGTGGCAGCAGCAGCGGCGCTGGCTGATCCTGGAGGGGGGATGCCGGCAGCTCCTCTGCGGGAAGATGCTGTGCCAGCTTCGCCACGGCTGCGTGGTGGTGCTGCTGCTGCTGCAGGGCCTGCTGCAGTGGCAGCAGCAGCAGCAGCGGCTCCAGCAGGTGCTCCTGCGTTAACGTGCCGCCGTTGCAGCAGCGATAAGCAGCTCGCAAACTCCCCTCCCTGCATCGGGATGTTGTTGAGGTTCCAGGCGTGAGCTGTGTACTCCGCAAGTGCTGCTGCAAACGCTGCCGGATCCTTGACGAAACCGCCGCCACCTGCTGCTGCTGCTGCCAGCGTCGGCGCAGCAGCAGCAGCTGCTGCCGGCTGAGAAGCAGGCAGCAGCAGCGCATCGGGAGGTGGCTCGCTCCCTTCATGCGTGCCGGCCGCATCCAGTGCTGCTGCTGCTGCTGTTGCTGTCTGCAGCAGCGGCGGCGTCATTGACACTGGGGGAGGTGTAGCAGCGGGGCTTTCAGAGTCCCTCCAGCGGTTTTGCGGCTTGCGTTGCGGCCGCCGTGGACGCACCGGCGGTGTAACTGCCGGCGGCTCAGCTGCAACAGCAGCAGCAGCAGGAGGGGCAGCAGCATTCCCACTGCCCTGCTGCTGCTGGGGCTGAGGAGGACCTGCTGGTGCAGCAGCAGCAAGTGCAGCTCTGGCGGCAGCGGCTGCTGCTGCCGCTGCCTGTGCCTTTGCATCAACTGGTGCTGCTGCTGGGTCTGGCTGTGGGGTTGCCTGCCTGTCTTGGCTGAAAGGCACTGGTGCACCCAGGCTGCTATCACCTGCTGCTGCTGCTGCAGTGTCTTTTGCAGCAGCCTCCGGCTCTGCTGCCTTTGCTGGTGCTGCTGCAGCAGCATCTGCTGCCTCCTTACCCGCAGTGTCAGCAGCATCTGCTGCTGCGCCATCATCCACCTCCATTGCCTCTGCTGCTGCTGTATCGGCTGTGTTAGCAGCAGCGCCTGTTGCCTCTGCAGCACTTGCTGCTGCCAGCTCTGCTGCTGCTGCTGGTGGTTCTGCTGCTGCTATCGGCTCGTCAACTGCCATTGCTGCTGCTGCATCCCCAGCTGGCTCTGGTGCTTGCGCTTCAGCAGCAGCAGCGTCATCAACTGCTGCTGCTACTGCTGCAGCTGCTACTGCTGCCCCTGCTGCTGCGGGCTCTGCTGCAGCAGCAGGGTCAACCACTGCATCTGCTGCTGCGTTGGCATCTGGGGCTGGCTCTTCTGCAGGAGCAGCAGAAGCCTCCTTGGTGACTGCTTCTGCTGCATCTGCCGTTGCATCTGCTGCTGCTGCTGCTGCAGTGCCAGGTGCCGCTGAGGTAGGTGCTTCAGACTGCAGCCGACCTTCAGCATCACCATCATCGGCAGTGCCAGCTGTAGCAGCAGCAGCAGCAGATGAGACAGGCTCAACGCTGCCACCTGCAGCAGCACTGACAGATGCCTCGCCAGCTGCTGCAGAGACAGAAGCGTCACGCACACTTGGGGATCGCCGCATTATGGGCCGGCCACTCCTGCTGCGGCTGGGCACACAATCAACACCTGGCCGCTGCTGCTGCTGCGATTGGCTGTCCCCAGTGCCGTCATCATCACCTGCTGCTGCTGCTGCTGCTGCTGGAGTAGGCGTCCCTGCCTTCGCTGCTGCTGCTGCTGCTGAGCCTGCTGCTGCTGCTGCAGCGCTGCTAGGCCGCGCAGCACCAGACTTAGCAGGAAGCGTAACACCGGGCGTGCCAGCCTTGCTGGCAGCCTTACCGCCAGTAGCCTTACCGCCACCCTTGCTGCTGCCCGCAGCCTGCTTAGACACCTGCCGCTGCTGCTGCTCGCCAGCTGCACTCACGCCGCCACCGCTGCCACCTTGCTGCTGCTGCTGCTGCCGCCTGGCTGTGAGTGCTGCGAGGGGCTTGACGCCACGCTGACTCAGCAGCTGCTGTGAGCAGGGGAAGCCGCTGCCGAGTGTTGCGGTGTCCAGGTCGTCACCGACGAGCACATCGAAGGGCTCCTCTGCCTCTTCTACGACGCGCCAGAACTCGATCTCCACTTGGTCCCAGGTGGCCTGCGGACAGGAGGATGTGTTTGTGGAGTGGTAGCAGAGCAGCAAAGCAGCAGAAACGCAAGTGAAGTTGGCACGCTGCATGGTGTGAATACGACTTGATACAGAGCTCAGGTCCTTGAAGCTAGGAAATGTTGGTCAAAACACACAGCAAGCCTGTGGCTAATAGCTGTAGGGAAGGCAACTGCCCACCTTGAGCAACAGTGCAGCCACACCATGACAGGTACTTGGTACCACTGCGACCATCAAGCATTCAGAACTACACAGATATGGTAAGAATACGTTTTACGTTGAAACCCGCATTCAAGGCCCCTTGGACTGGCACTGAGCACATGGAAAGTACGGCCCCGAGGTACGAGCAACACAGCGAAACCCCACCTTGCGAGCACGGGCGTCTCCACCCCAGTACATGCGCTTGGCAGCGTTGGCACTCTTCTCAAACTCGCCCCAGCTCATCTCTGTGCCCTGCCGCAGCGCGGACGCGTCGCTCTTGGCCTGCAGGCAGATGGGGCACAGCCAGTCGCCAGCGGGGATCTTCTCCAGCGGAGGGTTGAGGCAGAACATGTGGAAGCCGCGGTCGCAGCCATCGCACAGCAGGATCTGGTCCTCGTGGTGCCCGCCGTTGCATGCCTCGCAGAGCAGCACGTCGATGTTCTTGGGGATGCGAAGGGCGCCGGGCGGAGGCTTCTTTGGCCGGCTTGGTGGCTGCGAACCGCCTGCCGTGGGCTCTTCGGACTCGCCTCGGTCCGCCTGCAGCACGCAGCAGCAGCATGAGCAAAGTGCAGCAGCATGGGTTGTCAGCAGCAGTAGAGTGCAGAACTAGCACTCAGCACTCCTGCCAAGCCCCAAATGCCTCACCTTTGGCTTCTTCTGCTTCTTGGCTGGTGGTTCCTCTGCATCTGGGCTGCGCGCACGCTTGTCTGCTGCTGCTGCTGCTGCTGCTGCTGGGCCTGCTGCTGCTGCTGGCGCAGGTGCTGCTGCTGCTGCTTTCTCGCCAGCGTTTTCATCAGCTGCAGCAGCATCCATCTCCCTCCGCAGCCGCTCTGCCTCATACTCCTCATACGGCAGCAGATACTTCTGGTAGATCTGCCGCAGGCTGTATGACGCATTGTTGTTGCCACTGGGCAGCTGCTGCAGCAGCAGCAGACAACCGGCCAGGCAGAGCAGCAGCACAACTAGCGGTCAGCACCAGCTCACTTAGCAAGCTCACTTGCAGGAACACATCAAACCCTAAACATCGCTCCCAAAACACCGTCACAACGCCTAACCCCCCACCTGCAGGATGCGCACGATGTCCTTCCACTTCTTGTCCTCTGTGACAGCAGCATAGCCGCCCCGCTTTGACACTGCACGGAACATCTTGTACAGGTCAATCTCCTTGCCGCCAAATACAGGCGGCTTCTTCATCGCCTTCCCTTCCTGCATCATGCAGCGGTGCAGCTCCTCCGCAAACTCCTGCCGGGCCTGCAGCGCAAGCCTGTCCTGCAGCTCATGCACAGCCTGGATCTTGCTGGCAAACTTGAACGCTGCTTTGTTGATGGCGAACGGCGGGGACCAGCCCTCAGGAGGGATGATCTTAGCAACACCGCAGGCCTCTGCTTCGGCTCGGATGGAGGAAATGTAGCGCAGGGGGTCTGCCCACTCCTCTGCTGTCGGCCGGAACACCTTGGCGTGCGGCAGGCCAAAGGTACGTGGCCCATCCTGCGTGGGCCCGCCTATGCCACTCATTGCAAGCTGTTTGAGTGTTGATTAGCCATGCTGTGGTGGTGTGACGCAGGGTTGGGCTGCAGAACAGGCAGGCAGGGCCAGCAGCAGCAGCAACAGCAGCAGCGGCAGCAGCGCCTTCAGTTGCTGCTCTCAGCGGCGCTCCACTGCGGCTGTGCAGCACCGAAGGCCCTTTTGGCTCACCAAAACTGAATTCAGGGGTCATGTGCTCCGCCAGACCGGGAAGGGAGGGCTAGCAACTCATCGATGGTGTGCGAGCTGAAAGTAGTGAGGGGGACATTCAGGCGCCGCAAAGGCCGTAAACTCTCTGCTTTGTGCAGTTTTCGGTATGTTCTGACAGGCAACGAGCCATCCATGGGCTGTGACAGGCCCAGAGACCCAACAGCAGAACAGAGCAGCAGACCCTAATAGTGACAAGGCTCGAGTTTGAGGCCAAAGCATGCCCACCAGTGATAATCTGCTACAGTTTGAAAGCAGTTGGGTGCTTCTCGCAGCCTGTGCCTTCCTCGTTTTTGCTCCAGAGTGTGTCGAGCAGCAAGCACTGGAGGTTGTTCACATCGTGCCCGCAGGACGTGGCTGTGCACACGGATTTACAATTTAGATGGTTCACATTACTCGTAAGAGCTGCTAAACCGGCAGCAGCTGCCAACAGTGCCCCATCGACACGGCCAAGCAGCGCCCACCCGCTGCTTGAAGCAAACCCCAGTCTTCGCTTGAGCCGCCAAATGCGGTTGCACATCAGTTTGTAGATCCATATCTTTGTGCGCAGCGTCCTGCAGCAGCGCAGATGGACAGGGACGGATCACAGCAGGAGCCCTGAGGTCGCTGTTGCCCTGTAGGTCGCTGCTAAGAGTGTGTGTGCAGCTGGTATTCATCAAAAATGCTTATATGTGCATGTTGAGTTCAGCAGTCTCAGCATAGAGTCACCGCAGCTGTGTTGGCAGCACACCCAACAGCTGGCTACCGGAGCATAAGCAGCCTCACCAGAGCTCAAAGCAGCAACTGGGATGCAAGTATACCAAGCGAGATGATGCATGGTAGCACAACAGCGCCTTACCTCTGCAGTGGCGCACATCATGCTTCCGGAGAGGCTGGGAAGCTGAAGCGCGCGCCCACAAATGATGGCATGTAGCGGTCCTTGAGTGCTGCAGCCAGTGCTGCTTTAGCCTGCACCAGCAGCCACATAGCAGGGCAGGTACGTCTCAACAGACCATACGCAGGCATACCTCAGCAGATCAAGTGTAGATTTGCTGGCAAGTGCTGCACTGGTGTCAGCCTTGCTTGCATCAGCAGCTGTGCCACAGCTGCATGAGGGGACGGGTGACTCTGCTTGTACTTTTGCTTGCATGTTGTGTGCAGCTGCTGTCTTACTGGTGTTGACCAAAGAATGAACTGGAGCGTCTCCTGGACGGCTGCGTCGTGTTGGGAAATTGTGTGAAGTTGTTTCTTCCCATGCTGCGTGATGCTGTACCCGCCGTGGACAAAGCAGCAAGGGCACACGCAGTCTAGATCAACGGTGCAGCCTGCTGACTCACAAGTGCTAACATGCACACTCAACTTGCAATTGCTAACATGCACACTCAACTTACAAGTGCTAACATGCCCACAACATATGCAGCCTCTCTCAACAGCTGGCAGCTGCTGCAGCAGCGTACCTGCCAGCCTGTGCAGTGCCCCGCCACCACAAGCTGCGGCTGCATGGCCACTATGTCAGCGATGGTGGGCTCTATGCGTGCTGCTGTGTCCTTGGGGGAGAGGTGGAAGCCTGCAGTTGCAGAGGCAACAGTGAGAGGCATGTTGGACTTTCAGCTGCTGAGCAGCATAGTGCACACACATGTGCAGTGCTGATGACGCACTGCAGCATGCAGGGTGATGACAAGCAACGCCTGACGTGCAAGCAGAGCCACTGCTGGCGGTGCTACTCGCAGTGCATGCGACTCGTACACCCACTGACTGACGTCTCAGTACTACAGTACCAAGAGTGTTGATCTCAGGCGGCCGTGAAGTAGTGACATGATGTCATGAGACGAGTGCGGCACACTTGTGTGTTCTTTACTTGTGATTTTCCCGAAAACTAGGGGCTAGAGTGCTGCTGCCAGTGCCTTTTCACTTGCATCTGCCGTATGCATCATGCATCATGCCTAGGCGCTGCAGCTGTCCATGCACACTGGGTGAGCAGCGCACCTCCGAAGACCGCATAGGGGGCCTTGCCTGTCTTCTCCTGCAGGTCGTGCATGCACGCCACACAGTCACTGACATTGCGGTTTGTATGGTACTGGGAAGGCAACACAGCAGGTAAAGCAGGCGAATCGATCTTTTCCTGCCTCCCTCGTGCAACCCACTGCAGTCCCGCTGCGGCATGCATGGCGCTGCGCAACCCAAAGAGGTTTGAGTGAGCGCTTGGCGGCGCAGTAGTGGCGACGTGAGGCTTGCTTGCATGTAGTGATGCACCTTGTGCCGTATGGCATGCAAAGTGATGATAAAGATGTCCCAGCATTCCATGCAAGCTATTGTACTTGGAGTACTCCTGCCAATAGGCGAGGGCAGTTGCCTGCTGGCGCACTGATAAGCAGCAGCGCTGCTTGCAGCGCACAGGTCTGGAGTCCAGGATCCGCCAAAAATCGTTCAGTTCACATGTTTTGCTTTCACCTGGAGACCAGGATCCGCCTAAGTCCGTTCACTCCACTCCAGTATGGCTCACCTGCACGTCCCTCATCACGTTGACGATGCCGGCATGGGAGCAGGCACTCAGCACCACCACGCCCTTGCCTGGCAGCAGCAGCAGCAGCAGGATGGAGCAGCTCCGAGCTGTGTGAGTCACACTCAGTGTGAGTATACATCAACCATCAGCAGCACTGCATCAGTGCATGATCAGCACTGTGTTCTGTCTCAAGGTTGGGCCAGCTGAACTGTATTGAATAAGCTCAGGGGGCACAGAGGAGCGGGCATGACCATTAGCGTGACGCTGTCTGGCAGGAGCCACTGCTGCCAGCAGCTCGCCCTTCGTGCGGCTATGCTGCCGCTGAGTCAGCGCCTTAGGCTCCCGACACTTGGGTTTGCCCAACTGAATCGTGCGTGGCCAGCCATCAGGACTCAGCTCTGCCAGGTAAGACAAATCTGGTGGCTGATGCTGCCGCTGAGTCAGCGCTGCCGGCTTGCCTTTCACGTGTGCTGCCAGGTAGCGCTCGTCCTCCACCAGCTCGTCTGTCACCCACGAGCCCCCAGCCTCCTGCAGCACGCCAGCAGCAGCAGCAGCAGCAGCAGCAGTGCAATCCCTTTGCAGTCCAGCTTGCCATCCACGATTTAGCAACACACTGGAACAAATGCTTTGCATTGTTGGGCACGATTCCAACTTGACACATCATCATCATCATGTTACGATTCCAACTTGACACAACGGAACGGCGATCCGCTGCATAGATTTGGTAGCTGCCCAGAGACGCAAGCATACATATCAGCAACTGTGTAGCGCGAACACACAACGTAAGCACGCGTACGTACCCACTGGCTTGCATGCATGGGGTTCCCGCCCTCGTAGCTGGTGTTGCGGGGGATAGCCCCGCTGACGTAAAAGGCGCCACCCAGCAGGCAGTGGCCCTGGTCATGCAGCTGCAGCTCTATGCCTGGCTGCTGCAGCTCACTCAGCTTCGGCTCCTGCGTTGCACGGTACAATGGGGTCAGCAGTGCAGTTCAGCATCCAGTGGCAGCTGTGTCACGTGATGCTTGGGCAGTGCTCTATGCCTGGCTGCTGCAGCTCACGCAGCTCCAGCTCCTGCGCAATCCATACGGGTGAACGGTGCAACTCAGCATGTAGCGGCAGCTAAAAGCAGGGTAGCGTAGGTGCAGTGAAGGTGCCCCTGCATGCCTGGCTGCTGCAGCTCACGCAGCTCCAAATCCTGCACAATCCATACAAGTGAACAGTGCAACTCAGCATGTAGCCGCAGCTAAGCAGGGATGTGCAACTGCAATGAAGTTGCCCCTGCATGCCTGGCTGCTTCGCTCAGCTCCGGCTCCTGCAGCGCACAATGCAAAGGGGTGTACTACACATTGAGTGCATCTCAACATGCAGTGGCAGCTGTGTTACATGATGCTTAGGCTGCACGCAAGCTACAAAGCAGGCTGATGAGCCAGGGGGTCGGGGGGTGGCGGGGAGGGGGGGGGTGGCAGCAGTCGGGGTAACTTTCTTGAACCCTGGCATAGCTACAGTCAGCTAAGTTAGCTGGGCATTGCTGATGCAGTCCATGAACAAACGTCTTACATTGTTGAAGGAGACCACCTCCCCGTTTGGGAACTGCAGGCCCCGCCGCTGCGGCCGTTTCGGATGCAGGTCAAATATGACAGGCGCTGCTTCAGAACAAGCGCTGCCCGCAGCATCTGAAGCTCCAGCACTGTCACCAGCAGCAGCAGCAGCAGCATCTGAAGCTCCAGCACTGTCACCACCAGCAGCAGCAGCAATTCTGGCCTCTGAAATCATCTTGGCAGCTTCCACGAGGCCAACGCTGTGGTCAATGTGCCCTGCAAAGCAAGACGCAGTATTAAGGGTTGAGTGCTGCAGGTCACCTTCAATGTGCAACGCTGTGGCTTCACTCAGACACCCCGGTTGCCTTGCATGAATGTGCTGACAACACGTGGAAGCTGTACCTCTGACACATCAGCATGTGCTGCTCGCAGTGTCTGCCAGAGAAAACTCGACTTGATTGTGGCGCCACATGCAGACAGTTGGCATGGCTGGCACAAGACCAGCTGCTGACCGTCAGCAATGTGGCAAGGACCGACTGGCAGCCACACACAGTCCGGCTCGCACAGTCATAGGCATGTTGCTGACCAAGATCTAAGTGGCACAGCGCTGTTGGCAGGATACTATCCAGCGGCACTCACAGTGGCTGAGCACTGCTGCCTCAGTGTCAGCTACAGAAACACCCAAGCTCTCCACGTTGTGCCTTAACAGTTGGCCACTGGGGCCGCCATCAAAGAGCAGCCTTCAGGCAGTGCAGCGGCAGGGAGTAAGCACATATGGCACAACCTTCTCTGTGCATTCCAAGTTGCAGTTTTCAGGAATGTACATGCAGCTAGCAAGAGTTGCTCGAGACGCCGCCTCTGTGTGGGAAAGCTGATTTCTCGTATACCTGCAAGCTGCGTTCATCAAACTGTCGCCAATACAGTTTGAGTCACTGGCTATTAGCAGGGTTTGTCCAGTGTTTGCTTACTTTCAAGCAACAAACCTGCTCGTGCTCGGCGCACATTGACACATGCACATAACACGCGTGACCCTAGTAGGCCTTTATATGCGATACTGTGCCTTCTTCTGCGTACTTGCGAGCTTGGCCATCCACCTCTGCTGTCAGCAGCACTGACAGACCATGCCCTGCATATGCCACCTTATGGAAGTCCAGGCAGCCTGCTTTGCCGCTGCGCACATCCGACACGTTGTGGGAGATCTCTGACTGGTACTTGGCTGCAGTGGCAGGGCAGGGGCACGCTGCACTGATGTCGGAGTCTTTCGAAACTTGGCAGTGAGTGTGCACCATGCTGGCAGCGGTGATGAATGGTTTACCACGGCTCTATCGCTCTATGCTTCTACACATATCGGTGTATAATATGACATCAACAAAAACTTGAAAATCATAAGCAGCGGCAAGCACTCGCCTGCGGGTTCATATGCCTTGGCGCTGGGGTCTGCAGCTCGGCATGGCTGTGAAAGACCGTCTGATTCGTTGTCTACTAGTACAACCAATGAAAGCTTGTCTAGATGAACCAGGTCTTCCATACCGAGCCTTCAGTCTAGATAGGCACCCAGAAGCAGAAGACTTCCCTGTGAACAGGAGCACTACACCTTGACACTTTGTGTTGGGTTGCCTGAGCACAACAAAGGAGTCCAAAAACAGGGTATAACTCACATGGCATCAGCTGACAATCATTGATCAGGCTCCTTACTTCACCCAGGGCTCAGGCCTGTGACCCTGTGTTACAAACTCTCTGCTGCATTCTCAAGTCCCGACCCTCACGCCTGATTCGGTCCTTTTCCGGCCAGCCGTCGGAGTACATACTTAGGCGGAGCTAGCAAAATGGCTCCTGTTCCAGAGCTGCTGCTCAAGAAGCGCAACAGGGATGCTGCGTGGGCAGAGAAGAGGGCGACTGCCGCCCTCGAGGCCAGGAAGAAGGCCCGTGAGCAGCGCAAGGAAATCTTCAAGAGGGCTGAGCAGTATGTGAACGAGTACCGTCAGCAGGTGCGCAGAGCAGCCGGCGCGATGGCGAAGCTCAGTCACTTCTTGCAGTCGTTACAAACGACCTTCGATGTGGCAGATAATGGCTTGAATCCAATATATATTTTGCCCAGACAGCTTAGAGGCTCGGAGCTACACACAGCAGTGCTATAACACCAGCAGCCACCGCAGAGCTCGCGTCTCGCCGCAGCTGGTCGCGAGAGCTCTCTCTGTAGCACGTCTGCTGGATCAGCGTCGCCTGAGCGTTGCTCTGGCAGCAGCATGGCTGTCCTGGTCGCTGTAGCTGACAGCAGCGAGTGGTGTGCTGGTGCTGCTGTGTGTTTGTGCTCTTTCAGGAGAAGGACACCATCAGGCTCAGGCGTGAGGCCAAGGCCAACGGTGGCTTCTATGTGGAGCCAGAGGCCAAGCTGGCCTTTGTGGTCCGCATCCGTGGTCTGAACAAGATCCACCCCAAGGTGCGCTGCTGCTGCTGCTGCTGCTGCCTGAACTATGTGTGTGCAGCAGCTGCTCCTGTCCAAGAAACATACGCAGTGCTTGAGCCGTGCTTGTTACTGCAACCCTCACGTTTGCAGTAGCCAGAGCTGTGAGCCATATGTCTGGTGCCATGTCGCATGAGTTGCAGTGATCAGCAGCAGGAGCAACTGTGGACTGACTTGTTTCTTGCTGTGTTGAATGTGCTTGATGCTGCTGCCTGCAGACAAAGAAGATCCTGCAGCTGCTGCGCCTGCGCCAGATCAACATGGGCGTGTTCGTCCGGGTGAGCAGCTGGGCAAGCAGCAGCAGCAGCAGCAGCAGCCGCTTGTGCGTTCGCAGCTGGCAGGCACTCCCAGCTGCACTGTGCAGCAGCAGCAGCAGCATGCAAAATGGCAGCAGGCAGTGTGCAGACCTTCACCAGGCCCTTGTGGCATGACGCATCGCTGGAGCACCAGAACGATCTCTGCGCAGCAGTACTGCTCTAGGACTGGGCGTGTGGGCAGCAGGACTGCTCTAGGACTGGGCGTGTGGGCAGCAGTACTGCTCTAGGACTGGGCGTGTGGGCAGCAGTACTGCTCTAGGACTGGCGTGTGGGCAGCAGTACTGCTCTAGGACTGGCGTGTGGGCAGCAGTACTGCTCTAGGACTGGCGTGTGGGCAGGCTGTGCTGCTATACGCAGCGACGCTGCAACATGCTGTGCAGCTGCAGCCCTGAGCCTGTCAGAGGTTTACTGGCCAGCCCTTGCCAGCATATGCGTTGCATCAGTGGCACAAGTGCATCAGTAGTTTGTGCGAAGCCGGCAGGGTTGGACCGTGCAGAAGCACCACCTGGTGCAGCTTCCATGCCAGGCACTCCACAGGCATGTTTGTACCATCAGTAGTATGCGCGCTTCATGATGCTGATTACACACGAGGACAGCATTAAGCAGCACCACAAGCATGCTGGCCGCCGTGTGCAACCTCAACTGCCAGGAAACCTTGTCAGCAGCGGTTTCTCGGCGGACGCTTGCCAAGCTGCTGTGGATGCTGTGCACAGGGCGTCGTGCAGACAGTGGCAGCATGCAGCAGAAGAGCAGCTGCAGCAGCGCCTGTTGAAGCTAGCAGCAAAACAGAACAGCTGACACAGCAGCAAGCGCAGCTAATGGCAGCAGCAGCAGCAACCACATGCTTCAGACGGCAGATGGCTCTATGCCGGCACAATGCGCGTCGTCTGCTGTCCTAGTTCTACTGTTTGGCAATGCACTAGTCGCCCCCATCCCCCACACCCTCGCCCCTCTTGCTCAACACATGCATCATTTGGAATCATCTTTGCGCTGTGCCTTTCCCTACCTATGCTTCACCCTTGGCAGATCACCAAGGCCACGCTGGGCCTGCTGAAGCGCGTGGAGCCGTACATCGCGTGGGGCTACCCCAACCTGAAGACGGTGCGCGAGCTGATCTACAAGCGCGGCTTCGGCAAGGTGGACAGCAACCGCGTGCCGCTCACAGACAACAGGATCGTGGAGCAGGTGAGGATGAGCAGGGGGTTGGTGGGTCAGGGGCTGGTTTGGGGCCGTATGCTATGGAAAACAGCGGTCAACAGCAGCAGGGGTTGGTTCGGGTGTTGGCAACCGAGTGCCACTCACAGACAACAGGATCGTGGAGCAGGTGCGGACCAGGGGGTTGGTCAGGGGTTGGTTTGGGGTTCAGGGGAGCAGGGTGAGGGTAACTTGTCAACCAGGGCTTCATCCTAGTGATACCCACAGACAACAGGATCGTGGAGCAGGTGCGGACGAAAGGGGGTGGTATGTTGATGGTGTCTTCGGCTAACTCGAGAACTGCGCGTAATCTGAGCACGGCCCGCGTGTACATGCCAGCAGGTGCGCCGCAGGGGTTAGGGTTGCAGGGTGAGGGTTTTTTCCAAGCTGTGCTTCTCCTGTTAAGGGGTAGTAGGCTATGGATAACAGTCGTTTCTAGCAGCAATGTGCTCAGAACGTGTGTGAGCATGCAAGTGTTAATAGCTTACTGCTCACGCACGCTCAGAGCGCACTGCTTGTCAAAATTAGACAAAATGTATTTGTTTGTGTCCTGCTTGCGTGTGCGTGTGCTTCGAGGATAGCCAGCAGCGCCTGTGTACCAGTTATTGCAGTTCCTGCATCATCAATGGGTCCGTACCCTTGCTCGTTTATGGGCTGTGTTTGCTGCTGCCTTGTGCTTGTCTGAAAAAACCTCCTGTGCCCCGTCGTCGCATTTTGTGGTTATCAACCTGAGCGGCATATCCTCTCTTTTGCTGCCTGCCTCCTGTGTCATGCAAGTGTCAGGCGCCAAGGGTGTCATGCGCATTCTACAGCAGTATCAGTTGATGTTTCTTTGGGTCTCACCTGCTTGCTGTATGTCACTCAGGTGCTCTGCTCGAAGAACATCCTGCGCATCATACAGCAATTTCATACAGCAATATCATGCGAGAGATAACATGTGGGTCCAGTCACCCTTTAGATGGTATAAGCCACCCCAAATGAACACATTGTCAACACATTATGTAACAATATCACATAGCAATATCAAACTGAGGTTGTGTTGTGCTGCGTGTGTGCCAGGTGCTTGGCGGCAAGAACATCCTGTGCGTGCTTGGCGCTGTGGATTCAGTTACCTTTCTGACAACTTCTCACGTTTGCTGCCTGCTTGGCTACAAGAACACCCATGACACAGCAGTATTCTACAGCAATGTTAAGCTGATGTTGTCCCTGCTGCGTGTCTGCGCAGGTGCTCGGCTCAAAGAACATCCTGTGCGTGGAGGACCTCATCCACGAGATCTACACCGTGGGCCCCGCATTCAAGGAGGCATCCAACTTCCTGTGGCCATTCAAGCTCAGCAGGTGCGCACGCGTGGACATGTGCAGTGGCGCTGCTGCAGCATGCGGTGGCACGCAGCTTCGGTTCTGTTGTGCCTACATTGGTAGCGTCTGCATTGATATGCATCCAGTGCAGCTGCATGAGGTGCTGACGTGACATAAGCGACATGCGGTAAGAAGTCAGGGCTGTGACATGCAGCTTTTTGCCTCCTCAAAAGGGCATGACGGCATTAGCAGATGCACAGGTGCACATGGAGGTGGCAGCGTGATCAGCAGTGAGCAGTCCTAGCTGGGTGTTGCACAGTTCGATGTCGACCAGCTAGTGCACACAGGGCAGCCACATCTTGTGGGTGACACAGCCTGTTTGGACTGGCAGAGCAGGCAGAGCAACAGCACTGGGCACATGCTTTGCATTTCCTAGTGTGTGCCAAAGGGGCCACGCGGTTGTGATTCAGCAGGGTTTCCACCTGGGTTGGTGGTGTTTTGGGTGGTTTCACCTTTTCGGATTTGGGTCGGCGCGTACGGTGCTGGATGCGATGGTATCGTGCCTGCGTTGCTGTTGCCACCAGCACCGTAGGCGCCAACCCATGTACAGCCAATTGATGCTACCAGTGAACAAAGCAGTCACACTGCAGATAGTAACATTGATAGCCTATACATTTTCAATCCATCAAAGTTTGATGGCTGACAACCTGTTGTGGCTGCGCTGCGTGTTTGTGCTGCTGCTGCCGCAGTGCATGCGGCGGCATCGACAAGAAGCGCCTGCACTACGTGGAGGGCGGCCAGGCAGGCAACCGCGAGGGCAAGATCAACAACCTGATCAGGCGCATGAACTAAGCCAGCAGCTGACGCAGCATGTCATGCGGCAGCTGCAGCAGCAGCGGCGACAGCAGTGCGGTTGGTTTTGGTTGGTCTGCCTGCTCTTGTGCCACAGCAGCGGCGGCCTGTGCTGCAGCTGCAGCCGGCAGCAGCTGTACGAGGCGCAGGGTAGCGGTAGCAGCAGGGCGAGGGTGGTGAGTGGCTGCCCGCTGCGGCAGCAGCAGCGCTGCGCTGCAAAGCAGTGGCGCTGCACGCAGCAGCAGCTGGCAGGGCTGGCAGCTGTACACAGCAGTGTGCTGTTAGACGTGTTGTGCAGCCCAGCTTCACCTGTAACCTGAGGATCTATCACTGGTGTTTGCTGCTGCTGCAGCAGTTCAATCAGGCTGATGCTTGCAAGCGCTGCGGAGCGAAATCTAGTATTCTGCAAGACCAGCAGATATAGCAGCCTTTGCAAGCTGGCGGGTTCATGTTTTAGGCGTTCCCAAGGTCACGTGATGGTACGCAGAGTACTCAAAAAGCCTCCAAAAGGCATGTTATGATCTCCGTGATCGGCTCTGCTCAGGCACTGCAAGGATTCACGGGAAGTGTGAGGAAGGAACCGCTGAACCTCAAGCCCGAAGCAGACGATGCGTCGTAAACTCACCGAATGGGTGAACTGCACACCAATTCACAAAGAATTGTGGCTTGTCGAGTGGCGTTGGAACTTTTAGCAACACACTGCTTGGTGCTGCTGCTGCTGTTGCTGCTTTGCATTGGCTCCTGCCAACCTCCTTGCAGTCTCGTTGACTCTTGCGGCCCTGTAGAAGCGTAAATCACATTTTTGAGGTTGTTTTGTGCTGATACAACGCTGTGCGGTGGCAGCATGCTTGCCAGAGACAGCAGCAAGAGGTAGTGCACAGATATGTCGCCGCTGCGCAGCGAAGCAACGTTGCCTGGGCACACAGGTGCGCGCAGATCAAAGTGTACTCGACACAGCACACGTTCAGCAGCATTAGCCGAGCGTGGCAGCCCATGTCTGGCTTCAGGGGAAGCATGGCTGCTGTCACACAGCATTGCAGACCAGTCCTTATTAAGCCTCAGCACCTGCAACTGCTGCTTCACACAGCCATCTGCTGACACAAAGTACGTGCTGCGTTTGCTGCTGTGTAGTTTGGGGGACACAAGCAGCAGACGCAACAAGTCGCTTGGATGTGGCAGCAGCAGCAGCACGCACAGCCAAGGCGATACCAGTTGTTGCCAATCTGCTCGGGAAGCAGATCACTGTTGTGGATAACCCCACAGTGGTAGTAGTAGCTGGTTTCTTTGACCCTGCCACTCTTGGGGCATTCCAGCGCCTGTGGCAGCGATGCAAGCTGCTCGGCATTGACTTCTGGCAGCTGCTGTGGCGTGGCACTGCCACTGATTGGGAGCTGTGCATGACCAAGTCCTTTGCAGCAGGAGCCAGCATGCACCTGGAGGAGTCCACTATCATCCAGCAGGTGAACCTAGCAGCATTTGCATGCATGCATGCATGCATGCAGGGTTAAACAAACTGCTTCACAGCGTGTCAGCTGGGGGTGGGAGGCCCTTCGGGAGGATGTGCGTTGGCTGTCCGCAAGGCAATCACAACACCCAGCAACACAGGGACTTTTGTGTGCTTGGCTTGGTGCTGACACTGCTGCTGCCCACCACTGGATGCTGCGCTGCAGTTACCCCCTTTCTGAACATGTGTTCTCTATATATGAAGGGTGGGCAACTGCAACACGCAGCAACACATCAGTTGTGCGCTTTGGCTCGGTGCTGCTGCTGCTGCTGCTGCTGCTGCGCGCAGCTGGTGCAGGAGTTTAGGGTGGCCCTGTGCGTTGGCAGGAAGCTGATGTTCCGCACCGGCAGCCCCGATGTGGAGGTCAGCATCAGGCGCACCTTCCAGTGCCGCGACACAAGCGGCAGCGTGTTTGATATGGATGTTGACATGCTGTGGCCTGGCGAGGCCCGCAGCGTCGTGCGCGTGACGCAGGCATTCTGGGATGCCAAGGTAAGTTTTGCGTGCACATCCTGGTAGTTGCTCAGGCAGCTCTGCTAAGCTTTGAATGTGTGATTGGCGTGGCGTGAGTGCTAGCTGGTTTGCTATGCCGCACAAACTTTGTGAAGAACGTAGATGCAATGAATTGTGCGCGCATCATGGTAGCGGCTCAGGCAGCTATGCTTAGCATTGAGTGCATGACAAGCAGGCCTGGGTGCCAACTCGTTTGCCAAGGTGCAAAGGGCTTGCAAATAACGCATACAGAGAGTCAAGGCAGGGGCAGCAACCTGCTGAAACCGGTTTGTGTGTCCGCTGCTGCTGCAAAAACAGGGTGGCAAGCCACGCACACAGGAGGCCAAGCTAGCGTATGCAGCTGCCAAGGCCTCCAATCGTGCTATGCCCACACGCTTCACCACCAATATGCTCACGCTTTACTTTTGGCAGGAGCGGCTGCTGAACGCTTTGGTTGAGATGGAGTGAGTCACCTGGTCAACCCAAAACATGTGTTTAATGCTGCAGCCAGTTTTGTCCTCTTGCCTAATCTTTCAAGCAGACTGTCAGTGGTGTGACACGCAACGAAAGCAGGCAGCATGTATTGTCCAGCAGCACCGTCAGCACAACAAGGCATGTAGAGTAACAAAGCCAGTCTGCTGGGTGCTGCACTTGGCCCCTGTCTATATGTAGACAACACCTTGTTGACAAGGGGAGAAGTGCAGCAAACAGACCTCATTGTTGGCATATGTGTGGCACGTCAAACGACAGCTTACCTGCCGCACCCCCTGCCAAACTTTTGCTGCCTGGTGTTGATCTGTTTGATTGCCATGCCGCCGTTGCTGCTGTGCCGCGCAGCCAGCAGATGCTAGCCAACAAGGCTGCTGGCATGCCCAACTGGTACCACCCGGGCTCGCTGTGCTCAGGCGGCCGCTACGCAAACGGCTCTGCCGCCATGCGCGCTGTTCAGGGCACGCGGGCATGCTGGCTTGCGCGTGGCACATCGCCACCGGCGGCAGGCAGGCTGAGCTGTTTCGCTGCCGCGCGACAGACACGTGCATCGACGGCGTGTGCCAGGACAGCAAGCCGCCTGTTTGGGCTCTGGGGCTGGCTGGAGCAGATGTGCTGGCCGCGTTCCAGCAGGCACAGGGAACAGGCTTTGGCATGATCAACTGGCACGCAAAGGTGAGCTGCAGATCAGGTGCTGTGCGCTCTCCGCTGTTTGATGTGTGGCTGTGTTGGTGTCCTCCGCCAGGTTTCCCTGTGGCAATGCTGCTGCTGTCACTGCGCGTTCTTGCTGCAACTCCGCAGGGTATATATGATTACGGCTCCCCAGACTACATGCCCTTCTGGCCACGCTGCATGTCCGGCATCTGCCTCGGCGCCATCGTCAACCTGGCCTTCATGGTCCTGAGCATCCTGCAGCCCACCAGCCCTGACCGGCCCATCATCCAGCAGAAGCCCAACAAGGCCATCTACAACCCGAGCAGCACAACAGAGCCGCGCCTGACCATCAACAACGTGCAGGGGTTCTTCTATCCCTATGGCGAGCTCAAGCACCTGCCAGCGCTCGACGATCCTGTGGCTCCAGCAGTGGCAGCCAGCGCAATGGCAGAGATTGTCAATGCAGCCATCAGCAGTGCTGCCTTCCTGGACGACTGCTGGACAGGCCTGCGCGCAGCAGGTGTGGGCATGGCTA
>CADDIJ020002460.1:0-12225 GCA_902809745.2 Tetradesmus lagerheimii | reverse complement strand
TTTGAAAAGCAATAGCGTAATGCGACTGGCTACAGCTACTGTTGAGACAAGTTCAGACTATTGTTGACTCTGTTTTGTCGTATTACATGGAAAGTGACGCGTTTCGGGCTCTTCACCCTTCATCAGGCTTCAATCCTGTGAACACGGACAGAATCAACAAATACTCGCCATCAGAAGCACACAACAGGGTGCAGGTTAAGGCGCTGGAGACATTGACTAAAGTGGAGGCTGAGTGGTTGCAGCAGGTGCAGGCTGGGCTGTGCGCAGCTGAGGTTTGAGCAGCTGTTTGGTAGAGTGTCGGGTTTAGTCACGTGTGCATATATCTAGCGCTGGCAGTGCGCAGGTGGCGCTGTGATGAGCTAGACACACATAAACCTATGCATGCTCAGAATATTGGAAGCCTTCCAGACTGAGGCTGTGGTTGGACTACTAGCGCGGTGCTTACCCTGGCGCATGCTGCTTTAAAAGCCTTGCATGCAATTAGTTACAACAGCGCCAGCAGCCCTAGCAAAGGAGGGGGCGGCACTTCTGCGTGAGTTGTTTTGAAGACCGTTCATCATGGCTGTGTGGCAATGGCATTCGCAGCGGCATCAGCTGCATTGTGCAACAGTGGACATGCCAGCAACAACAATGCATGCGTGCGGGTGTGATCATACTACAGTGGCGTCTCAGACATCATCATCATCATCATCATGTTACCCATTAAGCCATAGCATCAACGCCATCGGCCCCGCGCCCCTCAGGAGCGGAAGAAAGAGGGAGCACTGCTCCATTGTGTTTGCAATTATTACGCACATCCCAAGCTTGGACAAGATACTCAGCAATGCTCCTAGATATCACTCGGCACACCCCCCTACTACCCCAAATATCATCAGAAACAAAACGCAACAACTTGGTGGATGCATCAGTCAACGACAACACATTGCGCAATTTTTCAGCGCCGCCAACAACATCACGCAAAACAGACCGAATTTCATCAAGCATAATATCCCTCTGAGCAGAAGTAGCGGGACAATCAAACATCAGATGTGACAAAGACTCAACACCCTGACCACAAGCAGGACATGCTGTGTTAGAATCAGCTCTGCTGCCACCATAACGACTGGTACGCTCATGCGCGCAAAGACAGCCCATTCGAACACGCATCAGCAACTCAATACCACGCGTTGGCGCACCAGAACACAAAAAGGGCCTAGCCCTTTTAAAACACATGGTATCAGCATGTGTAGGGTGCACATGCGTGATGTAATGGCTCAAAGTAGAGTGCTGCAGTGATTCACAAACAATTCTGTCTGCATGCAGCTTCCTGACCTGACGGTTGATGTGATTCTTGCACGCATTAGCTCAATCAGCCGCCGCCTCAACATCCACACCATACTTGCAAAGCAAACTCTGCACATACTTATGCCAAGGTGTCACTGCAACAGCACCACTAGGGCGCTTCCACTCAGCTGAAAACACCTGATGTGGCAACCGACAGTTCTGCATACGCTGGACCCTAAAGTAATACTCCATCGCCCTCTGATGAAGCCACATGTGCAATGGCTTCACACCCCATTCAGCCAGAACAAGTGAAGTGCAAGGGCGCTCCTTGCCACAACGCATTGAGCACTTGATGATGTCAGTCTGCACTTTGTAACATGCTGATGATGATGAGTCTGCACTTTGTCAATCTGTTGCAGTTGCCTTGCAGTTGACGGAAACCAGACCTCACTGCCATATTCAACAATCGGGCGAACGCATGTAAGCAGAATGATACGCTTTACTTCCACGCTGATGAGCCGGCTCTTCCAAACTGGCATGAGCCCACCCTTCACACGATGCACTTTTGCCAACATCTTCTCAAAGTGCGTATTCCAGTGGCGTCTCAGACAAAAAGAAGAGTCTTCTTTTGCTTGCTTGCTTGCTTTCCTTGCTAGGTTAAATTTGCTCAGCAACAGTCTCTGAG
Organism: Tetradesmus lagerheimii; assembly: GCA_902809745.2. NCBI lineage: Eukaryota > Viridiplantae > Chlorophyta > Chlorophyceae > Sphaeropleales > Scenedesmaceae > Tetradesmus > Tetradesmus lagerheimii. The sequence goes on along the minus strand of CADDIJ020002460.1, from coordinate 10,277 downwards.
TTTGTATTTCTGTGTTTATTGAGACAGCAGTGGAAATATGGTACGCTCGGGGCAGCTGGCCGGTAAAATTTGGTGCACTCGGGTTTGAGTGCGGGCAGGGGCAGGCAGGGGAGAATGGCGAGTGGCGTCAGCGCCGCCTGCCGTACAAGAGGCAATGGTGTCTTCAGCAACTCTTTGCGCAATGGACCTGCTGCATTGTTTTGCAATGTGTGTCTTGTGCAACCCTTTAAGCAATGGCCATGCTATCTGTAAAATACAACAGCACTGTAACCTAGCAAGATGCTGTCTGTCTATAACGGCCCATCTAAGGACTTGGTGGGACCAGTAGTGTGTGACAGGTGACACCTGCCCGGCAGGTGGCATCTGTCTAGCGGCAGGTGCAATGTCGACGACAGTTCATTAAGGATCATTGTAGCAGTTGGCAACGTATGGCTAAGGAATCCACAGGAGGCCTGCCCGGAAGGAATGTGGATGGCTATAAAAGCTGAGGGCCTGATAGCCGGCTCCATCCAATTAGTCGAGCACTATGATGTTGAGTATATTGGTAACAATACAGTCAGTGTTGATATCAAGTTATCTGGCCCTCCTGCTACTTAGCAGGCGGGCGGTCCAGTGAGTATATAGTCTAAGTCTAACGCTGAGTCGTTATACTGTCCGCTGTCCCAACTGTTGGCCTGCTGGCTAGTGTTGGCTGGCTGCAGCCAACAGCAGGGTGATTCGTATTGTATGTTGTAGCTGATGATGACAGCAGTTGAAACAGTGTTCATGTTGGTAATGCGACGCTGCCCAGGGTGAACTGCTTTCTGGGCCAAGAGACAACCCGGGCGGCATGCAGGTGACACCGCCAAAATGCTTCTAGATGGCCCCACAAAGATGTCGATAAAGTTACAAAATCGCAGTAGAAGTATTTTTGCAGCGTTTCCTTAGCGTTTGGGCCCGTTTGCGCACATACGGACCGATCCGGATCGGTGCCCAGGCGCAGCAGTTGGATCGTTCGGCCGCTTTTAACAGCTTTAAATGGACATAAATTCATGTGTGAAGGTTCTGCCAGCTGTCTGAAGTCTGTATGCTTGAACAACACAGAGACTCCACCAGCTAACATGGCTGCCAAGATGCAGGCACGTGAATTAAAGTGCTTAAATTACTTGAGGGAGATATCGGAACGAGTTGCATCGTAGTTGCATCATGTCTCTGGCTGGCTAAGCGAAGTCATCGGTGCCAGAGTTGGATGGTGAGCATATCAGCGCCCTCACAACAATGCATTAACCAGTATGTAGTCGAGCTTTGCATCCATCAAAGGGGGCTGAACGGTGCTGACTCTATCAAAAAGATGTTGTGAGCTCAACAACGATCATCCACGGTGCAGAGTTGCAGAGCACACAGATTGTGAGTGTTGCACAATGGCGGCGGGGGCCCCAAATACAGCAGGGTGGGGGGCCCAGTGGCACCGGGCCCCCGACTGCAAACACACATGGACCAGCTGTGCTCAGCAAGGCACAGCTGTGCTGCAGCAAGGCAAAACGTTTGTCGGGTGCACAGCTGTGTCAGCAAGGCACAGAAGGTGCCTCTAAACTGCTCTGTTTAATACAACAAAAAACATACCAACTTCACACTGCTATTGCCTATTGTTCAGCACTGTAGTGTGATGCAGAACACATGAACTGCATGCACTGCTGGCTGCAAATTCCATCGACATGTGATGCCACGCAGCACCAGTGAGGGGTTGTACCAGTAAGAGAGGCACACTATACTAGGGACTTGGAGCCACGCACACAATCAGAGAAGAGGTATCACACACGCCAACTGCACCAAGCACTATGCTGTTTGCTTCCACCATTGGCATGTTGAGGCTCTTGCCCACCGTCATATCACACGCACCGTCAAAGCTGCAACTTAGCACCTTAATGCGGTGCTTCCATGAAACATGATCATGCCATATAGTTGTCTTCTCTGCAAAGAGAAGTGGCAGCACTCAGAATGTACAGTATGCAATGAAGGTAAGGGTAGCAGCCTGCTGATGTCCGCTGCCGGCCTCCTTGGCGGATGGGCTAGCAGGCATGCCACTAGCAGCTGCTGTTCTCGCATGCTGCAGCCAACCTAATGCCCTCAGAGACTGCACAAACAGAGCTACCCACTTGCACTTGCGTAGCAGCAGCCTGACAACTGTGTAGCCTGTGCTGCTGCTGCTGCTGCTGCACATCATTTGACAGAAAAGCATCAAATACACAGTGCACCACTGCTAGACATCTACCACACCACCCTGTTTTGTTGCAGCTACCAAGTGAACAACGCAACGCACTGTTGCTCCTTTGGCGGCAGGTGCTGCTGCTGCTGCAAGCATCTGCAGCAGTTCATGTGTGGCTCCTGTGCTGCAGCAGTTGCCTGAGCCCCCGCCAAACGCTGTGATGATGGCACCATCTTGAACATATGCAGAAAGTAGGACCTGGCAGCAAGAGCGCCATGTTGGCTGGGACTTCATTGCCACACTGGAACCCATGGTGAGCTTGGCAGATGTAACTTGGGCGAGCCTTTGTTGGCTACCACGCTGCGGGCATGGTACTTGCTGCTGCTGCTGTTGCTGCTGCTGCCTGCGCCGTCAACTGCATCCTGCTGAGCAGCAGCAACAGCAGCAGCAGCAGCAGACATTAGCACCGATTGCCACATGCTATGAGATGAAAGCACCCAGTTTATAGCTGCAACTCAGTTGAGGCAAGTAGCAGCTGCCATGACAGCCCGCTAGCTACTGGCAAAGGCAACAGTGTTAGGTTGTACCTGCACCGTCTGCAGCACTCAGCAACAGTGAGAAAGGCGCTGTCATGCAACACACAGAGTAAATGGCAACACCCCCCTCACGATGCGTCAAATGCTTGACAGTCTGCCAGCAGGTGCAGGCATGCACAGAGTTGCGCTGTGCGTGCTTCAGGCCCACATAATCCTTCACCAGGCAGTTGTACAGGGGTGCCGGGTCTTGTAGGCTCCTCCTCCAGTGGCACCACAATTGGATCCACTTCCTTGGGCTCGTCCTTCTCCCATGAGCTAGGAATGTCAAGCAGCTTGCATGCATCGTCCCCATTAAACTTGAGCTGCCGCCAGCCACCTGCCTTGAGTACCTGACGCTGCAGCTTGGTCTTCTCAGCAAAGCAGTCAATCATGACCCGGTACAGGTATGCGTGCTGCTCTGTCTGCCCTGTGCGGATGATGCGCTGAGCACCCTGCACGTCCATCTGTGGGTTGTCGTGCAAGCCCGCTTGTTACATGATGTTGCAGCCGAGCTTCTGCAGAGTGCCAACAGAACAAGCCACAGTGCAATGAAGTTGGAAAGGTCCACCGCAACAGCAGACCACAAGTTGGAGTAGGCCCACATCATACACAGCACGGTAGACGGTCGAATGCAGAGTATAAAACAGCTGAAATCACCCGCCAAAGATGGCCAGTACAGAGCATTGGTCAGCTGCAATCTTTCACCCACTACACTCAAGCTTGCGTCCCTGCCGCCGCCGCTGGTGCTGCTTGACAACAATCATTCGCAACAGCCCCTGCATGCATGTTGATGGGTGCGCAAGGCACCTTTTAAATACCAGCAAGCTGCCAGAACATCAAAGACTCACGAAGCTGCGTGCCTCATGCATGCCACTGCAAGGTGCCAACCTGTAGACCGTCAGTGCCCCAGCAGAAGGTGCTGCACTGTGCAACCAACACAGGAGGTGGCATGGCACCACCCGAGCATGCTTCAACAGCTCTTTCGAAGTCCGCGAGCATCTGCCGCTTCTTGGCTGCTGTTCTGAGTTTGCCACTGTACTGAAACACTGAACGGAACTTGCCAGGCATGCCGGCTACTGGAGCTGTGCAGAACTCTGCACATAGTATGTTTGCAAGTCGGTTTCATACGTCACTATGATTGGCCTGTCAGGGTGGATGTTGTTGGCGTGGTTGATGATGTAGAAGGCCTTGGTTGGGATGTGCCAGGTGCCACTGATGCTCTCCTTGACCTCTTCTTCTGTCATGTCGCTGCTGTTGGCAAAGGCTGCAGCAGCAGCGCCTGCACGGGCAAGCAGCAGCAGGATGACACAGGCACATGCAGGCAGTTGATGCCATGACGCTGCAGCAGCTGCAAGTACTCATGTAACAAGCAAACACATCAGCACAATCAATTGAACCGCTGAACTTATTTGACAAGCTAGTACGGGTCTTGCAACTGTTGCTGCAACATCAGTGCTCAGGGCGCACCTGAAGGTGCACACCAACTGATGAGCTTGCTCTTTACGAAATTGTCAATGATAGAGTTGACCACATTTTGGTCACTGTGCCTCTGGCGTTTGGCAGCCTGCGAGTCGCTGGTGCATGCCAGGAGCTTGCCGAGGATGGACGTGTAACTGCCATTTGCAAGGCGGGAGCTGTGGTAGATGTCAGTGCCACTGCACAGGTTGGATGCCATGATCTACGCTTCTGCTGGCATCACAAAGGGCAGCACCACCAGTGTTGAGTGGGCCTCAAAACCCAGCTGCTCAATTGGTACAGATGCCTTGTAACACCATACAGGCTGGCCGCTGCTATCCCTATTGTCCACGAAGCCCAAGATGACCGACTCATCTGTGCAAGCTGAGCAGCTGGGATCACGCGTCACCCAAGCAAACAGCGGCCGCATGTCCTGCCACCGATTGTTGTATGGCGTGGCAGAGAGACCCCAGCAGACGCTGCCAGACCCGGTCAGCTGTTCAAGCGCTTCGAGATTGTTGTTGCCATCTTTGGTCGCATGTACCTCATCATCATCATCATCATGTTACCCATTAAGCCATAGCATCAACGCCATCGGCCCCGCGCCCCTCAGGAGCGGAAGAAAGAGGGAGCACTGCTCCATTGTGTTTGCAAATATTACGCACATCCCAAGCTTGGACAAGATACTCAGCAATGCTCCTAGATATCACTCGGCACACCCCCCTACTACCCCAAATATCATCAGAAACAAAACGCAACAACTTGGTGGATGCATCAGTCAACGACAACACATTGCGCAATTTTTCAGCGCCGCCAGCAACATCACGCAAAACAGACCGAATTTCATCAAGCATAATATCCCTCTGAGCAGAAGTAGAGGGACAATCAAACATCAGATGTGACAAAGACTCAACACCCTGACCACAAGCAGGACATGCTGTGTTAGAATCAGCTCTGCTGCCACCATAACGACTGGTACGCTCATGCACGCAAAGACAGCCCATTCGAACACGCATCAGCAACTCAATACCACGCGTTGGCGCACCAGAACACAAAAAGGGCCTAGCCCCTTTAAAACGCATGGTATCAGCATGTGTAGGGTGCACATGCGTGATGTAACGGCTCAAAGTAGAGTGCTGCAGTGATTCACAAACAATTCTGTCTGCATGCAGCTTCCTGACCTGACGGTTGACGTGATTCTTGCACGCATTAGCTCGATCAGCCGCCGCCTCAACATCCACACCATACTTGCAAAGCAAACTCTGCACATACTTATGCCAAGGTGTCACCGCAACAGCACGACTAGGGCGCTTCCACTCAGCTGAAAACACCTGATGTGGCAACCGACAGTTTTGCATACGCTGAACCCCAAAGTAATACTCCATCGCCCTCTGATGAAGCCACATGTGCAATGGCTTCACACCCCATTCAGCCAGAACAAGTGAAGTGCAAGGGCGCTCCTTGCCACAACGCATTGAGCACCTGATGATGTCAGTCTGCACTTTGTCAATCTGTTGCAGTTGCCTTGCAGTTGACGGAAACCAGACCTCGCTGCCATATTCAACAATCGGGCGAACGCATGTAAGCAGAATGATACGCTTTACTTCCACGCTGATGAGCCGGCTCTTCCAGACTGGCATGAGCTCACCCTTCACACGATGCACTTTTGCCAACATCTTCTCAAAGTGCGTATTCCAGTTGCAGGCATTGTTGAACCACAGGCCAAGGTAGCAGTACTCTGATACAACAGGCACAGGCACACCGTTCCAAACGATGCCAGAATCAGCCAACTGGCTTGGCTGTCTAGCTGGTGAGACATGCATGACAGCAGACTTCAAGCTATTCAGCTTGAACCGCCACTTACAACTGTATTCATAAACTGTTGCAGCCACAGCCTGAACCTCAGCCAGAGATCCGCACACAGCAACAAAGTCATCAGCCTGCATGGCTGCCACAACCCGACCAGCAGGTTCGTCACAAGGGCCCATAAGGGTGATTCCAGGGTGCTTTGCATGCACCTCATGCAGCAGATCATCAATGAAGTACAGGTACAGTGTGGGGGAAATAACATCGCCCTCATGCAAACCAAGGTCACATGTGAAGCTCCCAGTGACATGACCTTCGTGAGACACCACACGGCGTGCACCCTGATACAAGTTGTAGAGTACACGGAACATCTTTCCACGCACACCCTTGTCCCACAGCTTTGAAAGAGCCCATCAAGCCACACTGTTGGGAAAGCCTTATAGGTGTCAACAAACAGCACATAAGAATCCTTCCCCTCAGCTTTCCTCCCACCCAACATCTCACTGAGCACACTCTGGTGGTCAGCACAGCTGCGCTTGGGACGAAAGCCGTTCTGGCTCTCGTGCAGCAACGGCGTTCCTGCTGCTGTAGCAGCAGTTACACGCTGCTGCTGTAGCAGCAGTTACACGCTGCTGCTGCTGCTGCTGTTGCTGCTGACGTGCCTGCTGCTGCTGCTGCTGTTGCTGCTGCTGTTGCTGCTGCTGTTGCGCCTGCTGTTGCTGCTGCTGCCGTTGCTGTGTCGTGCCCTCCGCCACTGACTTGCCTTCTGCAAACTTGATGAGGTGCTGGTTGAGAACGCTGGTGTAAAATTTGTAAAGCACGCTAAGCAGGGTGATACCACGGTAGTTGGTGGGGTCTGTCAGGTCACCCTTCTTGGGCATGTTCACAACTGTACCTGGCACCTGGTGCACCTGCTCAAGCTGCCACATCAGATTGCAGTACTGCAGTAACATATCTGCGGCCGTGCTGCCTCCATACTTGAGTAGCTCATTGACAATGCCCTCCTCAGCCGGGTTGCCGGCCTCGCCAGTGCGCAGCCTCTGCAGGCAGTCGGAAACTTCGGCGGCAGTGATGGGCAGTCCCGGGTGGTGATGCAGCGTCAAACTGGGGGTTGGAGGAAGCAAATGCTGCATGGCTGCCAAAGCGCTCATAATGACACTTGAAAGCATCAGCTTTCTCAGCTGGGGTAGATGCCACATGCCCAGATGGATGCTGCATGACGCTGTAAACTGCCTCGCTGACATGCTTAGGGCACAGACGACGCACAAGCTGCCACATGTCTTTCTCTCCAAGCAGGCTGTCATCATTCATGCGATTTGTGTATGCAGAAGTAATGGCATGCTGGCACTGCTCTTTGTACTGCTTCTGTGCTGCTTTGACCAGCTGTGTAGTAGCCTTCTGCTGCTGTTTGTAAGTAGCCCAATCTGCTACAAGCCCTGAGTTCTTGTAGCGCAGGTAAGCCTGCTTCCTGTCCTCCACAGCATCTGCGAGCTCCTGAGTCCACCATGGGAAGGACTTGCCAACCCAAACCCTCTTGTAGCCAAAACTGGCGTTGACAGCATGACGAAGTGCTGCTAGCATCTGCTCGTGCGCTTGCTGCACTGCACTAGTTGCTGTAGTTGAGCCTGCAGAAGCCTGCTGCTGCAAAGTGGTGACCGTGGCTGTGTAGGCTGCACCAAGCTGCCACAGAGCATCCTGATATGCCTCAAGTTCCGCTGACTGCTCCCCATTCTGCAGCCTGAAATCCTTGGGCTGTGCGTTGAGGCGCAGCACAACCTGTTTTGCAGGGCGGCGTACCACAGGCCTGACAATGCGGGCAAACACAGGCAGGTGGTCAGTAGCAACCACAGTATGCGGCCCAACTGTGGCTGTTGGCCTGGCAGCAGCTTGGCAGGGCATGGCAATGTCAGCAGAGGCAAGGATGTAGTCAATCAAAGAGCCTCGCCTGGTGCGCGACCTGTCACAAGTGATGTGCTGGTGAGGGGAGGTGGGGGCTGTGCGGGCATTAAGTGAGTAGAGGTTGACAGTGTTGAGCAATGAGAGGAGCAGGCGGCCGTTGTCATTGACGGTGCTCTCACCATGCATGCCAATACGCTCTGCTGGGCCAGATGCCCGTCCAACCCGTGCATTAAAGTCACCCATCACCAACACAGATCCCCTGCTAGACAGGTACTCCAGGTCCTCCTGCAGCGCTGAGTAAGCAGCACTCCTCACTGATGCAGACTTGCCCATATCAGGCATGTAAACCACCCCAATGAAGAGCTTGCGTGCACCCCCCTGCCCTGGCATCACAAGCCACAGCGCTTCGTCGTATTGCTGGTCAGTAAAGTCATACACTTTCACCGCGTTTGCAACAGAGGCATGCACAGCAACTGCAACACCCCCAGAAGCACGCTCCCCTGCCCGCACAACCCTGGGCTTACTAATGTATGTGTATCCAGGGATGTGATCTGCAGGTAGCTGCTTTCCCTGCGCCTCCTTGGTCTCCACGAAGCCCATGATGTCACAGCGGGGTTCCTTAAGCAGGTGGTGAATTTCAACCAACTTCAACCCAGACTTTGGCATGTTATTTACATTGAGCACGCCACAGAGCAATCCACTGTCACCCTGCTGCACAGGTGCCCTGCTGGGGCGGTGGCGGCGCTGCTGGGATGCCCTGCTGCTGCGCTGGCTGTGCCTGCGACCGTGCTGCTGGCCTGCACCCTCGGCAGCAGGCGCTGCTGGCTGTGTGCCCCTGGGCAGCTGCTCCTCGTCATCTGACGCAGGAACAAGCTCCTCCTCCTCCTCCTCTGACGCAGGGACAAGCTCTTCATCCTCATCATCTGTGGACAGCTCAGCATCAGGCTCAAGAGCAGCATAACGGTTAGGCATGTACCTCATCTGATGTAGCAGCAACACAAGGTGCAGCAGCAGCAGCAGCAGCAGGCAGGAGGAGGAGGAGTGTGGTGTTGATGCAAGCGACTGCTAAAGCGGTGTGTATGTTCCTTCACAGCTGCCTGGTCTGCCTCCAGAAACGCAAGCCCACCTGTGCCTGCATGTCACATAGATGCTGCTGCTGCTGCTGCCGCTGACAGCTTAATACACACCTGCGCCCTGTTCCAGCATATTCAAAGCACAGACACTAGTGAAGCATCGACTCAGCTGCAAGCACCTGCAGCAGCACATGTACAGCTGCCAGGCAGTGCCTGCAGGTGTCCACATGCATCAAGCACCCACCTGCAATGATACGTGTGAAGCCAGCTTCAGTCAAAGGCCGCGCCAGCTTCTCCAGCCTGTTGTAGGTTATCAGGCCAATGGAATCAGGCTGCAAAGCGGAGACGTCTGCTGTTTCCTTCAGCACGACCACTCTGCTGTCCTCATCCTGCCTGGCTAGGTAGGAGCACAGGTGTCCATTTACCTGCTCCACTAGATTGTTCGGCATAATCCACAGAGTTCCGTCCGAGCTTCCCGCGAGTTTGCGTTCTCTGCCCATGATCAGAATGATAGCAATGGCCCTGAAAGTCTTGCCGAAGCCGCAGCCCAGCACCAGCAATCCACCCACGCCAGCATTTTCTCATGTGAGCATTTATTTTTACGCTGACACTGCAGGCAGGATGCAACGAGGTTGGAAGGAGGTTGGCAGGTGCCAATGCAGAGCAGCAGCAGCAAGCAGTCTGCTACCGAAAGCTCCAACGGCACTCTACAAGCCACAAATGCTGCATTATAGGTGGTGCATCTAACTCTGTCAATGTGTTCATGACGCCTCGTCCGCTTCGGGCTTGAGGTTCATCGGTTCCTGTCTCACACTTCCCGTGGATCATTGCAGCCACTGAGCTGAGCCAATCATGGTTATGATGGGGTCATGAAATGCGTTTTGGAGGATTGTAATTACTCTGCGCATCGTCACGTGGCTTCTGGAACGCCTAAACCATGAACCAGCTAGCTTGTAACGGAGCTTCCTTTCCTGCAGGCACGGGCACACAGGCCAATGGATAATGTTGCAGGGGCTGCAGTGAGCAGGGCCCTCTCTGCTGCTGCTGACGCATCAACAACATCAGTTGTTGAATAGCAGATTGATGTGGTGCTTTGAAATGATGGGGCCACTGTTTGCAGCAGACTATGGTGACACTTTGGTGCTGCAGCAGCTGGTTGGTGCTGTCCTGCTACTGCTGCTGTGCAAGGACGTTGCTTGCTGCAAACAGTGGCTGGTGCAGCATGGGCTTTGGTTAACGACCTGTAGCACACTCACTTCTCATCAGCCCTGAGCTTGCTCCAGT
>CADDIJ020002458.1:0-18770 GCA_902809745.2 Tetradesmus lagerheimii | reverse complement strand
CTTCTGCTTGTTGGTGCCTAGCTTGCTCAAGTCTACTGTTGTTCTGCGTTCATGTATTAACTCAAGCATTTTCTGCTCCAACGCGTCATCCCAGGGGTAGCCGTCCCCCCTCGGCATGGTTCTTGCTACCAAGAGAGAATCAGCTTAAATGTGCCGCACTATCCAACTTTGTTTGTATACTGGTACAATATTATTGTCTGATATAGCGCAAATACAACAGCGTGGATGTCTGGATTTGGATCTGAATCGAGGGGGCCACCTTGGTTCTGGTTTAGTCGCATCCAAATCCTGGTTCGACCAAATGCAACCGGCAGACGAATCGACATAACACTCGATTTACCCAAATTTCTGACAGTGTAAACAGGCCCTTAGCAGTGGGAAACGAAGCAGGATTCAGACGCCACCTGCCCTTTTGGGACCGAGAGTGGCACAGCGACTTCAAGGAGGCCATCAAGCAAGTCCTGCCACATCAGGATCATAATAATCGTGCATATGTCGTGCGATTTGTGGATCGTGACGTCAATGCCTGGCGCGAGACCGATGCAATACACAGAGAGTCGAGATGGGCAGAAAAAGCATCAAAACGCTTTCAACGAAGGTCAGTGGACACGAGAAAACCAGCTCGGCTGATCGGGATGGCCACTACAAACCCTAATGACAAACTAACAGAACTGCAAACTCATGGTGTCACTCTTGCTGCAAACGCCCAAGTCCCGGCACTCAAACATGACTGTAAAACGTTCATTTACACTGACGGCAGCTTTGTAGACGACGAAGCGCTGGATGGCCCCGGCATAGGTGCAGCAGTATACGTCCCGGCCTCCCAAAACAGATCAGCCCGCACCTGGCACATTGACTGCCTGCAGAGACCGGGAGAATCCACCTCCTGTAACACCAACACGATCTACAGAGCGGAGTTGGTGGCCATTCACGTCGCAATCACAGAGGCACCCTCACCCAGCCAGGGAACCATTGGCCGCCCGTCCGCCCGCCATACACATCGCCAGCGACAGCCTTAGCTCCATTCTCGGAATTAGAAAAGCAATAGATGCCCCACAAGACATGAAAGAACACAGGCACTTGCATCTGCTGCAAGGCATTGTCGACGCAATACACGGAGCCTCAAGGGATTTTCACATATGGAAGGTAACATGATGATGATGATATGGAAGGTCAAAAGCCACACAGGGATTGCAGGCAATGAAGAGGCAGATAAAGCAGCCGTCGCGGTGGCGAGGGGAGAGGTGTCTGCAGAATAGATACACCAATACACAAGACCCAGTAACCTGCGAGACCTCATGCACTGGCCGTACAAGATGCATAAGATCACCCGCCCCAGCGAGGGTGACAGCAGAACAGCAGGCGAACAAACAATGTTCGAGCCGTTGGCAGACCTGCACACAGCACTCCACGATGCAGTGCTACCCGTGCGCTGGTTCGGCCAGTCCAACCTGGAGTCGTACTACGTGGAACAGTGGCTACGGGCGTGCGACAAGATGGACCACAAGTATAGCCATCTATTCCTCACCAGCTCAACAGTGACATTCAAAGCCAGAAAGCTAACAATGGGCTGCAGATTCGATGTGGCAACAACACATAAACAGCTGCACAGATACGGCGCAGTCAGAAGTCCACAGTGCCCGTTGGGATGCGGACAGAATAACAACTGCCACCATGCTATCAGCGGGTGCCCCAAACTGTCCACAGCAGTCACCAACAGGCACAATGATGCTGGATCCCTGATAGTTGAAGCCATTTACAAAAGCCCTAGCGCGTGGGCCATGCTGCTGTCGGACGTAGGGATCCGCAAGAGGTGGCAGGACCGCGCGCTCCCTGAAGGATTACAGTGCTCCCTGACAGATTAACAGGTACCTGCGGGACACCCCACTGCCAGCCGACATGCCAACTCCACTGAAAAACGCACTGCGCAGTTATACCGGCAGCATACCCGACATACTGCTCATGGAGACCCTCTACGGCCAATGTTACTATACTATTATTGAAATCAAATATTGCAAGGACACCGATCCTGGACCACAACAAGAACGCGCAATGCAGCAACACCAGGAATTACTTTACCTGTTCGAGCAGCACGACCCAAGTGGCAGGGCCAGCGTTGTGCCGCTGATGCTGGGAGATACAGGAGTCATTTATGAAGACACCATGCTCGCCCTGGAAAGACACTTGCGCATCACGGGGCCGCGACTGGCGACACTTGCACGGAAACTGCACTTTTCTGCTATAAACAACCTCTTGAAGATCTGGAAGCAACGTCAGGCCTTGATGGCAACAGCGCAGAGGAGCAGGGGCGTCATGCAAGCCAACTGGAGTAACGAAAAGAAAAGAGCTTATCACAACTCCTAGCCTGAACACCGCAAGAAGCAACGTCTCAAGTAGACAGTCAGCGCTGCGCCTCCTCACATCATTGGATGTGAGAGGACAGGTAGGGGGCGTGGAGCCCAAGGGTTGCCGACCCTTGGTCACACACGTCCTCTTGAGCCCCAAGTAACCCAGGCGCTGCACAGCGCTTGGGGAGTCACTCACTCACTGCAGCTGCTGAAGCTGCATGCTACTGCAGCAGCGGCACATTCGGCAGTGCGGCAAGTCCCCGCTGCTGCTGCTGCTGCTGCTGCTCCTGCTGTGCACCTGGAAGTCCAGCTGGTGGTTGCTGTTGGTGCCGACGTACTGTGAGGGTCTGAGGCTGTTGCAGTAGTGGTAGCGGTGCACCTGGAGCCTGCTGCTGCTGCAGCTGTTGCAGCGGCACAGGTGGCAGTGCTTGCACCCCAGCCCCCTGCGACCTCAGCACTGGATTGCTTGCAGCTGCTTCCACACCAAAGCTTGATGCTGGAAAGGACGCCCATAGAGGAGTGTGGTCTGAGCGTGTGTGGTACAACTGCTGAGAAACACGGGAGGATCCAGGATGCAAGGAACGCAGTGCAGTAGTGTGATGATAGAACATGTAAGTCATATATGCGCTGGTAATGGGACACACATGCTACCACAGGGGGTTATGCTGTGCTGCGCAGGTGCATAGAGGGGTGCCACAGCATCATCCAAAGTGTGCACTGTGCTTTGTAGCGCATCACATCGAGTGTCAAAGCTAGGACAATGGTCTCAGCAGGCATAGTGGTGCGTAAGTATGTGGGATTGATGCCAAGGCAGGGGGGTTGCGCAATGGCCCCGGCTCAGGTTGAGTCGGTTGCTGCGTTCATAGCATGCCTCCAGGCAAGGTGCGGCTGTGTGCATGAAAGGGGCTGTGCAGCTGTAGCATCATGTTACATAATAATACGATACTGTGCATGGGCTGTTGCGCATGTGCATCTTTTGGGGTGTTAGTGCATCATTTGGGGTGTTAGTGCATGTACAGTTGGATCAGCTTGGAAGCTGTGTTAAGGCTCTGCTGCGGTCTGATGCAGTACGCTAGCGCGTTTGGTGTTCAAGTCTGAACATGCTGTACTTTGCAGCTGAATCATACTCTTTCAGAACGATCAACAGCCTGCGGCATGTGTGCGCAATGGTTTTCAGAGGCAGCTGCCACTGCTCGTTGATACATATTCGTTGTACAACGCTGCTGGTGTGCTACACATCACACACTGTGCTTCCAGGCTGAGCATCAGGCATTGCTTCATGTGGCACTTCAGAACACAGTCTTGGGTGCTGCCTCAATTGCCATCCGCCTGCATCACCTTCTATACGTAGCAACGTTGAGATGCGACTTCATAAAATGTGCTCAGGCGCCACGCACCGCAGGTTTATGCATGTCTCAGCAGCCGGTGACTGTGTATGCTGCTGTATATCTCACCCTGATACATGTTGTCAAGCCTACTGTTTCAGGGGTTTGTGCCCCTCAAAGCCAGCTGTGGCTGCCTCTTGTCTGGTCGTGGAGTGGTGCTAACCAGGTCTTTGGCTGGGGTTTGTCGTGGCATGCTGACGCATGTGTTCATAGACACACCAAGCCTTGGCTGCAAGTTCTACGCAGAACGCCGGAGTTGAGTTCAATCCTGGCAGCTCTGTCAGATGTTTCAGACCCTGACAAGTATGGCCTGCGCGCTGCAGCAATGCGCCCTAATGCTCTGCAAACGCAGCTCAAGGTATGAACTATATTGTATGCATATGCTGCCAAGCCGCACCCGGCTGTCTTATGCTTACAGCTCAGTGGTGTCATGCGAGGAGAGGACTTGCCCCTGAATGTCATTTTCGGCTTTGGCGGATTTCGCCTGTTCTGGTGCATCTGCAATGCTATCTGACGTAAGCAGCCGTCTGTGGCTACTGAAGGCTTGCTCTGTTGCTGGGCAGCACATACGCCTTGCAAGGCCATGCGTGTTTCGACAAACACACCCAGTGCATCGCTTGCCGGATTTGAACAGCAACATCAAGTGCGTGTACATGCATTGATGGCGCTGCAGATATTTAGCAGCCTTGAGATGCATATGCAGCAGCTGCGGAAGTGACAATCTTGACAGCTGTGCACATGAGGTCCCTGGGTTGTTCTGGGTGATCCTTGCGTGGTACTGGTGCCTGCGTAGCGCATCGTTCAACGAAGTTCGGCGGCCTATGCACTGCTGCAGTGGATTGTTTGGTCCATCAGTCCCAATCTTCAGGCGTAGTTTGATTGAGCATGTACCTTGTCGAATGTGTACAGCATATGCTGTGCTGCAGCAGACTGATGGCAAGGGTGCGTGTCGAACTTTGCTCTGCCACATGTGCAGCCCACTGCTGAGGCTACCGCTCGGTTTGAGGTATGGCTGTTATACCGCTGGCCAATGACTGCTGTCATGCAAATGATTTGAGAGTGAGCAGGAACATATTAGGGTTTGGAACATACAAATGCTATTGCAGTGTGCACTATTGTCTTCAAGACAACTAAGTGTGAGGCATGGGAGCTTCACATTGTGTCTTGCCCAAGGATGTTTTCGATGTGTTGCAATGGCGCTGCTTGTGCTGTTTACAGTTCACATTCTGGACACGGCAGCTCATTTTCATCTTCAAGTGTGTATGAAGTATTCTTGGAAGTCCGCATTGTGTGATTTCGAAGGCCATACTGGTGGTGTTTTGGCTCGTGGCTTTTTCATGAGGTACACCTCGCCAGTACTCGCGTGAACAGCACACGCTGTGTTATTTGGGAATATTTTGTGAAAATGCGGTCTCGTTCACCATACAGTGCTGCCATCTTGGCCTTTTGAACCTATTTCATGTGTTACCTTTGCTCGATGCACCTGCTCTGATACTACATCAGCAGAGTGTCACGGATTGTCCAGTGTTATGTTATGCTGGCTGAATGTTCAAAGTGCAGCGCATCTCAGTAGCAATTGCTCACTCCGGTGTTTCTTTTGCTCAGCACAGTGTATGCTGTGCTGCATGTGTGTGAGGCCACAAATTTGCACGTGTGGCCGTATCATGTGCATGTAAAGTTCTTGAGAGATGTTTTGAGCCATTTACCATGTTACCAATTTACCAAAGGTTGCCCACGACCTTGCAGAGATGTTCGAAATTTTAGCCGGCGGCTTCTTAGCCGTCTTTTGGGCCGTAATTTGAGCACACCGCCGTCTCTTGGTTTGCAGTATTGCTGCATGCATATGCTGGTTTTCAGCCTTCCCCTGCGAGCTGCATCGGTAGTCCATCTAGCCACCAGGTCTGATACTTGTCACCACATTAGGATATGATTGTTTGCAGTGTGCTGGTGCTTGCTCTGCCTCTCTTTCCCCTCAAGGAGGGCCCCCCTGAGCTCAGGGGGCTTGTTTTGAGATGTGTTGGACCCCATGAGCCAACGTATGGCTCCTTACGGGGTGGGCCAGAGGCCTACTTTGGTAATTCGGTAATGCGGTAATCGAGCATGATGTTGGTTCTAAGCTGGCTGTGCTCCATGGCTCTGTTCTACACAGACCGCTGCGGCAGAGCTGGACAGTCCCTGTTTGATGTCTCAAACCTGCAGTGCTTGCATCCGGCTGCAGCGTGCGTCTTGCATGGCACTCCTGACTCCAAACATATGTGAAGTGAACATATGTGTAGTGAACGGTTTTAAGCGGATCCTGGACTCCAGGTAAAAGCAAAGTCATACCTCTATGCAATGCTTGACCAGGAGGGCCCGCCCAGGACTCCTGCCTCCCCGGCCAGTGTGGTTGTTGCAAGCTCCCCTACTTATGCCAAACACACTATGTGTTTGAGGTTTGCTGTGCCGTTGCTCTGTGGTGCACATTTACATCTCCGTGCACCTGTCTTGGTCGGCAGCTCCCAACATCTTGCAGTTGTTGAGAGCCAAGCTTTTGTTGTTGGTTTGGTTGCATCGAGTGATCATGTCCTGCAGGTCTCGTCCAAGGCTCCAGCTGGCGAGAAGCGTGCATCACCTGTGCCGGCGCTGCTCGACAAGCGCAAGGTTAGCGCTGAGTTGACATGCGGTCATAGGCAACCAGCTCACTTAGCATTCCTGGCAAGGTCTATGCGCTGCTGCTGCTGGGCAGAGTGAATTCTGAGTGTGAAACGCAGCTGCTGGACTGTTTGAGTGCCAACCAGAGGCCTGTCAGGTGTTGCTTCATCTTGCAAACTTGCTAATTATTTTTAGTGAGGCAGCCACTGTGTGTGTAAAGAATGTAGCGGTACTTGAAGGCGCATGAACGCAAGTAAAGCAGATAAACTCCCCCTTTTGCACACGTTGCTGGTGACACTGCTCATGCAAATCTATAGGCTCATGCACACGCAACTGTCCGCACCACTGGTAAGCGTTGCTGTGTGTCTTTTTTTGTTGGTTACAAGGGGGGCTTTTGTTGAACTTACCAAAGCACACGACATGGTGTAATCCATAGCAAGCCATGCACGCTGGTGCTTGCTATGTGCTTCTGGACTTCGTGAAGGCAGTGCAGCTACTTACTCAGTGAGTCATGATGAGCTTTGTTGTGAACAGGATTGCAGCCATGATGCTGAAATGTGCAGCAGGGGTGCGTCAGCAACAGTGAAGTGAACGACTTGTGTTGATGGTGTTCTCTGACTGTGTTGTCAGGCAAGCTCAGGCAGCCATGCCAGGGGTTCTGGTGTGAGGAACAGAGTTAGGCGGATCATCCACTGGCAGTGTGCAGCCATCATGCACAGTATAATGGCATAGTATGATGGCTGCGCACCGCCTGTGGATGACCCGCCTAACTTAAGAACAGAGTCTGTTCCTTACACCAGAACCCTCTGGCATGATAGCTGTCTGAGCTTGCCTGACAACACAGACATAGAACTGTTGGGCCATGCATCATGCATGGCATGCATGGCAAAGCAAGGGTGAGGTGTTCCAGCGGACAGCTGGTGCTGTTTCCTGCCTCTTTAAAATGTTGATCGTCTCAAACAGCCTGCAGCCTGCCTTCGGATAGCAGAGCACCGGTACTGACGTTGCAATTTTGAACACTTCAGCAGCAATTTGCATGTACAGATGGCCTGGTCTGTAAGTGGCCCAGCAAAACAACGGCATAAACACGGCAGCATGACAGTAAAAGCAGCATCAGACTTGCGGGGAAGGAATCACACAAACTTGTGCTTAAGCAGAGCCACTCGACCCCTGATGCACTGGCAGTTGCTTGCAAGCAGGCTATTATTATGCAACACTGTCATGAACCAGTGCTCAGCACAGAGATAGTGTATAGTGAACGATATTAGGCGGATCCTGGACTCCAGGTAAAAGCAAAGCAACATCATACCTGAATGCAAAGCTTGACCAGGAACGGCCTGCTCAAGCTCTCCTGGTACTCCGAGTGGGCTGTCCATGCAGTCAAGCCGTCAGTGTCTTTGATTACAATGTTAGAAAACGTAGAACTGGGACGAATGTTACAACAAGGATTCTGTACAACAAATTCTCTAATTCCGTTATTTCCTCATGTAGCATAATCTGTAGCACCAGCAACCGTGGCTGGCAGAGGCAGCAACACACAGCAAGTCTTCGCCCAGAAACCAGAAAGTTCAAAGCAGGTCACCCCTGCACTGCAAGCGCAGCCACAGCAAACACTGTAGCAGCTGCAGCTGTCATCAAGCAGCGCTGATGGTGCTGCCTAGCTCAAATCAGCTTTGCCTTGCTGCCAGCAAAACTGACAGAGGCAGCACTGCACTTGCAGCGGCATGTAAAGATCACCAAGATAGGATGCTAGGCAACTGTTGTGGCGGTCTCAAACCGCTGGCTTCGACAGCCTGAGTAAACCCCAAAACAGTCTTGCAGGAAGTTGCCGCTGGCTCCAGTAGTTATGTTCCAGACTGCCCAGCTAACCCAAACCCGCAGCAGCAGGGCTCACACCTTCATAATTAGGGATAACATGCAACAAAAAACATGTATCTCGCACCAGTAATTAAAGCTAGACGATTGTAGACCTCTGACATGCATTTGTGGTATGTACTAGCATGCAGCCTAGTGACTGCATCGTTGAAGAGCAAGGCATGCACAAAATCGCAGAAGCCCCAACAGCTGTAACATCAGGCTGAAAAACAATACACTTGCCTGAGCAGGACAGCACAACTGTCCACCAATGCGTCCTGCAAACACACTGCTAGGCATGCCCAGCTTTCTGTGCCACTTCTTAGGCACAGTGAATGCGATGCTAATTCCCGACAGGAAGATCGAGTCAGGTTGAACACTAGCAAAAAGCATTACTGCGCCACATTCTGTACGGTGTGCGCGACACCACACTGAACAACCTGCTTCGTGCAAGTCACATGCATGCATTCATGCGTTGCGCACAGTACGCAATGGTTTAGATCCTGCACCAAAGCCCAGGGTGTTTATCACATGCTGTGCAGCCTATATTGATATGCCCGACATCCCGGACGGGAAACACCAATCCAGATGTAACAGGAAGGCAACACGCAAGGCCAGCAAGGCCTTCAACCACATACATCAGAACACGCCAAAGCTGCGTGCTTAAGTGACATTTGTAGCATACCGGAAATTCTATTTAGTACTTCAAATAGAAAGTATGTAGCATTGCCAGCGTCTGCAGGCTTTCTCATTTCAATGTCAAGGACCACCTGCGATAAGACAAAGCTGTACATCATGTGCAACACTGTGCACAACACTGTGCACAACACCTGCTGGTTCTCACGATCACCATCTTGTCAGCCTGGTCCGTACCTAATGGTGTCCCAGCCCATGATGGAACACAGTCATGTAACAGCCTTGCTTCAAAACAGCAGAAGAAACAACAGCATTCGCCAAACAGCGGCATCCATTCATATGTTTACCCGTTGGGTAACTAGACCAAGGCAGGTGGGCACTGCTGGTCTTCTACTAGTTGCGAAGGCAACCAAGGCATGCCAGGTCTGGCCAGCATATGTACCATAAGCAGCAGGAAATACTCAGCCACACCTATCAGCACAGACACACACGACGGTAGCTGTGTGGCTGCAAGCAGCAAAATGAAATCTGGTCAAAAGTGCGAACTCAGGGTGCATCAGTGACAATCGCAACCTGTACGACAAGACCACGCAGTGGGGCATGGCACCACATCTGGTGCCGCCCATGCCGCAGTGCAGTAGTACATGCATTTGGCTAAGGTGACTCGGTCCAACGCCCATACCAACTTACTGCACACAACGCTGCCAAGGATCCAGGTATCAATGGAGCACACTCAGCCCAGTAAGCTGCCAAGCTACGACAGCAGCACACAAGCAGTGCTGTATACCAGCAACGTTCCTGTGCCGTTAATACTGCTTTCGCCATGACGATATAGATAGTGGGAAGGCTTGGCTGAGGCTGCTGTAACAGCTGGCAGGAAAATGCAAGGGCTGCAAGGACACAGCCAGGTGCGAGCCCGCTGCAATGCATGCAGCCTCCGGGAGCTGCCAGCTGTCAGCAGAGCAAACTGCTGGTCAGGTAGCCTCAGCCAATAGCCGTTTGAGGGGTTACACACTTTCAAGCACCGAGAGCGGCACAATTCAACAAGAGGCAAGACAGAGGAAAGGCGAAAGCAGCAGACAGGTGCAGGCACCGGCAGCAAAGGGAAGGCAGGGGACCAGCAATGAACAGGTCCCCAAACAAGCCTGGCGCAAGGGCGCTCAACGCAGAAACAGGCAACGCAGGCCTGCAGCAGAAACACTGCGAGAGCTGCAAAGCACCACACACTATGGGAAGCAACCAGCATCAGCACAGCTATCAAAGCTGCACGACAGCGCACCACTGTCGGACGCTGCATGGCAGCGGACATGACACTATGTAGGGGCTGCAGCGGGCAACACCATCTCGTTGCTGCAAGGCAGCATAAAACCATGAAACCCAGCGAGCGGCACAGGTTCTGCAGGTAGCGCGGCACGTTGTGCATGTTGCGCAACTACTCTGCGGCAACTGACAACCAGTGGTCAGTCACCTGAAACCAGAGGCACCGCTAGCAACACAGCCACTGCAGCGCCACCACCCAGTGCACAATGCGGAACAGTAGCCACAAAAAAAGGGGCGGGAAGGGCGGGCGAGTTGCAGTTCGCATGAACAGCAACGAAACGTGCAGTGCTAGACGCCTGCGCATGCTAAGTGGCCTTCGGCAGCAGTGAGGTAATGACGTGTTTTGACTGTCACCTCACCCACTGCTTGCCTTTGACCAGGCAAGCAGGGATACAGCTACGCTGCATTAACCGCAATGAACAAGTCCATTGCACATTAATACTGCTTTCGCCATGACGATATAGATAGTGGGAAGGCTTGGCTGAGGCTGCTGTAACAGCTGGCAGGAAAATGCAAGGGCTGCAAGGACACAGCCAGGTGCGAGCCCGCTGCAATGCATGCAGCCTCCGGGAGCTGCCAGCTGTCAGCAGAGCAAACTGCTGGTCAGGTAGCCTCAGCCAATAGCCACATTGAAAAGACCAGTGGAACAGGAAGGGGGAGGGCTGCAAGCAGCAAGGCTTGCAGCCCACCTGGCCCGCCGCAACACGGCGCGCAGATAGAAGCCACGACACATGTGGCAGGCAAACAAGCAGACGCACCCCAGCGCACACCACTAACGCAGCAAACACTCACGCTGCCAAACCTACACCGCTGAATCCAGGGCTGGGGCCGATAACTGCTGCGAGAAGCAGCAGCAGAAGCAAACGCAAACCAAAACACACAACCACCAGCACAAACCACCACTGCAGCAAGCACACATGCTGCCAACCTTCAAACCTCTGAATGTAGTGCTGGGGCCGACAACTGCTGCAAGCAGCAGCAACAGCAAATCAAATGCTGAGCAGCAGCACGCTGTACACACGCATGCCCAACACGCAGCCTTTGCGCAGCAAACACCTAGCTGCGGGACCATCTGCAAGCTAGTGCTCGATGCGAACAGCTAGCAAGGGCCAGGAACTGTGGCGCCGAGCCATAGGGCCGGTGAGCGTCGAACAAGGCAGCTGGAAGCTGTCAACCGCAAGCAGCATCAGCTCATGAAACCAAGGCTGAGCCGGCCACAACGGCACCACCACCGTAACATTTGCACGCTCTTCGCGCACTTTCTGCACAACCTGCAGCAACATTGAGGTGGTGACAGGCGGGAAAGCAAAGGCATTGCCCCAAGCAGACCATGGCTGCAGCAGGGCATCAACGCCCCTGCTGCCAGGGCACTGGAACAAACTGTAGAAGCAGTGACAGTGCGTGTTTTCCGCCGAAGCAAACAGGTCTATTTTGTGCGGGCCCCACATAAGATCCAGCCAACTAAACATCTCAGAATCCAGGCGGTAGTCCCCATGGTCAACAAAGCGAGAAGGTGCATCAGCTCTATTAAGTTCTGATTTCACCCTGACCACCTGCAGCTGAACATGCAGATCTTCAAGCACAGACCACAACAACCTGTACTCGTCCATGAGAGCAGCGGACCGTGAAGCAAAGCGCCCCAAAACAGACTCTGTCACCGTGTTATCTTCATGCAGCCTCACCACACGATCGCGCACCACAGGCTCAAAAGACAGCAGAGCCATGCGCACAGCTCGCATCTCCTGCTGGTTGATGTGCATGCACGCTTCAGCAGCAGACCAGGCGCCGTGAGCAACCCCTTCGGGGCTGTCGCCCAGGACAGGCAGCACAGCGCCCCAGCCTGTGGGACATGCATCAACAAACAAATCAACAGTAGCCGGGCGCAACCGAATAGGCGACGACAAATGCTGCACAGGGATGCTCGCCCACCACTCAAGATCACGGAAGGACTGGCGGGAGATGCTGACAGTCCCATTCCAGCCAGAAACAGACGCACAATCGTCATACAAACTACGCAGAAACAGGTTGGCCGGCATGACAGCCAGCCGCACAGACTGCGCATATCCACAAAATGCAGCCAGCGCTCGCTTTGGCACGCGGCGCTTGTTCTGCTTGGCAGCAACAGCAATGCCGCGCGCCAGGCGGGTGAGGCGGGCAACCTTGGCTGGGGGCACACAGAAGGTGCCTTGGGCCAGGTCCACAACCAGGCCCAAATGCTCCAGCCGCTGTGTGGGCTCCCACACAGACTTGGTGGGGTGGGGCGTAAAGCCAAGCCAGTACATTATGGATTGGATCCACTCAGCACCGGCTGCTGCTGTCTCCTGGTCAGGGAACACAAACAAAAAGTCATCCAAGTAGGGCAGTACCTTGCAGCCAACCTGCGCTACACTGCCACGGCTGCCAGGCGCTGCAGGGTACATGGTGCCTGACGGCACACGTGTATGCGCAGGGGAGCGCAGATGCGCAACAAAAGGCCTAGTCACCTTGGTGAAGTAGTAAGGCGAGTTATTCCAGCCAAAAGGCAAGCAGTTGATCTGATAAAACTCGCCAGCAAACTCAAAGCAAAAGTAATCGACTGCGCTAGCGTGCAGAGGCACCTGATAGAATGCGTCTGCCATGTCAGCCTTGACAGCAAAGGCATTGCTCAAGTCGTAACGCTGCAAAAACCGCAGCGTCTCAAACCTGCACTTGCGGGCGACATTGAAGGTGTTGATATACTTGTAATTGATCACCAGACGCCAAGAACTGCCCTTGGGCACACAAAATGCATTAGAGCAGTATGCAGGGCGGGAGGCAAGCTTGGTAAGCACACCCAACTTGCTGAGGCGGGGCGCTTCAGTGCACAACCACCATTGCTTTTGGGCGTTGGTAGATGGCAAAGGGTTCTTGTAAAAGGGGGGCGGCGCGCGGCCACCCAGCCACTCTACAGGAACACCATGCTGCAGCCAGCTGAGCACATGCGAAGATGCACCAATGGCACGCCACTGCTTGCCGCACAATCCTAAGCGCCAGTGCAGCGGCGTGCTTGCAGGAAAGCTGTGCACGGTAACCATGCTCAGATGTCAAGAAAAGGCACCACAATGATGTGCCCCACACAGCTGCTTAATGACACAACAGCTGGGTGTTCAGACGAGTAGCCTAATGACTGGCCGTTACGTGGGAGCCGCCCCACACTCGCCTGCTGTGTGCGCAGGGCGCTTACTGCACTGCTGCTCCAGCAGATGTGCTGCCAGAGCCCATGCCTCCGTTGCCAGTGCTGCTGCTGGCTGTGAAAGCCTGCAAGCTGCTCCAGCCGCCTGTTGTGGCGCCCATGCGCAGCGCGCTGCCGAACTGGCGGCGCACAATCAGGTGTGCGCTGCTGCTGCTGCTGCGACGGCGCACACTGCCAATGAGGCTGCTGTTCTCGCCATTGCTGCTGCTGCTGTGGCTTCTGGGGCTGTCAAAGCAGCCACTCAGCGCCAGCGCTTCACCTGCTGAGCTCCAGCTGCTGTTGCTGGGGCCCAAACAACCCCTCATGCTGAGGAGGTAAGCAGCCATACGTAGCTGCGTGCTGACGTGCAACAAAATGCCGGTCTGTCGGGACTGCACTGTGAAGACAAGCTCCAGCCGCTGGTGCTCCTGCCTGACGCTGGTGCTGCTGCGGCGCCTGCTGCTTGTGTCACTTATCTACACCCCTAAGCGGAGATAGCTGACCTTAAGAAACTGCGGAAAGCGCATTAACTCAAGCCCAGCGTGCCAAAAGGGCTGAAAGAGCACGCGACGGCCGCAGGTAGCCGTGCGTTCAGCTGCCTCTGGCCGACCTAAAGCAGGTCCTTAGTTTGTTCTCAGATATACGTAAGAACGATCTGGAGATATTCGGAGGTATTAATGGATCGATTTCAGAGAAGTGATAAAAAATAGGACGTGTGCAACACTCCAAACGCTACCGAAGTAGCGAGTCGAGTTGCAGTTCGCATGAACAGCAACGAAACGTGCAGGGCTAGACGCCTGCGCATGCTAAGTGGCCTTCGGCAGCAGTGAGGTAATGACGTGTTTTGACTGTCACCTCACCCACTGCTTGCCTTTGACCAGGCAAGCAGGGATACAGCTACGCTGCATTAACCGCAATGAACAAGTCCATTGCACATTCATTTTGTGCTGGGCACATCCATGACTCCAAGCGTGCAGTCATCAAAGGCAGTACACAAGCCCAGAGGTGCCACAGCAGACGAGCCAGCGCTTAAGCAGCATATCACAGGCTGTTGCAGCAGCACCACGACTTTGTTTCCATCAGCACACCTGAATCGTGTCCAAGATGCAGCGTGCATGTTCACCCTTCAAGCCTGCTAAGGATCGTCACAATAACTGGAAGGCGACACAGTCAATGTACCGGCCAGCAGACTCCTCGCGTTCATGTTGACACGCACATGCTGTATATCGCACCTTTAGCTAGAAGTCAACAGCACTGCTGTCACTCCAGAAGGGTCTCACGACTGCACAATGCGTTGGTGACCATTCAAGGTGTGAACTTCAGGCACATGCTCACGCAAGTACAATCAGCCGCAAGAACACTGTCAAAACGTCACTATGACAGGACCCCAGGCACGTCTGCACTTCTCTGCCTTTCACCTTAGGGGGTACAGTAGGGGGAAGACAACCCGGGGTAGAGAGCACATGGCAAAGGTGTGTTGCAGGTCGCATTAGCAAGTGCTGCGTTGGTCCCTACACAACTGGGGGGGTGCTGGGCTGGCAAGGGCTTGTACAGTCCGTGCAAGCCTCTCCCAGCGTGTTCTTGTATGGCCATCCAGTGCCTGGAATACGATCTGAATCTGCACAGACGCAGACCGCTACAACAGCAGGGCCCCGCAGGGCGAAGCAGGGCAAAGCAGCACGTATGGGTCAGACCAAGGGCTGAAGTTAACTGTGACTTGTGTGGTGAATGCTTCTGTGTCCTTTGGCAGCAGCTTGGCTGCAGGCTGTGATGCAACGAAAGCAGGTCCCACTTCATGCCTCCAGCACCTGCCATCATGCAAGCAAGACTGGACTCGCTCACACAAAGCAGGGCATGCAACCTCCCACTCGACCAGCTGGTGGAAGGGCCTTGGCTAATGTCGATTAGCTGCCCACCAGGGGGCCTCTGGCGGGGCATGTGAAAGTGCAAGTGTGTTTAGCGGGAGAATTGATCGAAATACCCCAGTTGTGGGCACAAATATCGGTCAGCTGGTCAAAGACCCTTCCACACTCCGACATTTTGCGCCTACGGCCTGTGCATTTCAATACAATACAATACAATACACCTTCAGGACTGAAACCTGCCTCAGGCACTAGCCCAGGGAGCCGATACTCCGCTCATGAGGGTTTTTGGTAGTAATTGTACCCATTCTTTCCTTCGTTGGTTGGGCGATCGAAACCACCCGCACAAGTCCTTTTTTTGGATATGATGAGGTTACATTGGTCTGCTCACACTTGGCGCACAAGTCCGTCAATTCCAGTTGCTTTTTATGCCCAGCCACGGGCGGTTGGACCGGGATTCGAACCCGGGTCTCCAGCATACAATGCCGGTGTTCTACCACTAAACTACCCAACCAACCTGTAGTTGAGGTTGCGAACCCTGATGCCCATGCCTGCAGATGAACAACTTATGTTCACCAAATTTCAAGTCATCATGAGCTGATCATAAAGTTTCGGGCTGCACTTCGCACATGCTGCACTGCATGTACTTGTTGGTTTATGGGGAGGTAGGGGCTGCAAGATGCCTCTGGAGTTTTACTTTGGTTGCATCTTGTGGCTTGCTATCGGGTTCTCATGATATGTGAGCTGAAAGAGGGGCAAGTGACTCGCTCTAGGGCGATAGCTTGCCCACCCCTGTAACAGACCTCTCTCTCTCTCTAAAGTTTGATCAACAGCGGAGGGTTGTTGTTGGTCTTGAGAGTGTGGCTGCTTGTGGTCTGTTACAGCTGCCAAAGCTGCAGTCTCTTGGTCAGGCAGTGCTGCTCTCGTCAGAGCTGGCACGAGTGTGTACCCTGCCTGGGCTGTTAGCTCAGCGGACGGCGTACGAGCGTGATATTTGGGGCGCCTGGCTTAACAGCAGGGCACAATATGCTGATAGGCAGCTGGCTGTTCAGCATGTGCAAGCGCTGTTGCAGCTGGTTCCTCAACTGTGGGTGGCTGCTGCGCGTGTTCAACTAATATCAGCTCGTGCTGCTGGTATGAGCATTGCGCAACTCTCTTCTATTACCCCTGATGACCTTTTATTGGCGCGTGAATCGTTGTGTGCTGATTTGGGCTGGCAGCGACCAGGCGGCGATGCCAATGCCGTTATTCGGTTAGCTGACCTGACTGTTGCCTTAGCTACGAAGCTACAACGTTTGCGTGCACTTGATGCTATTGCTCCCCGTCATGCGGCTTATTTGGATAGTGTTAGGACTCTGGATAGCCTCCCAGCGGTCACCCAGCTGCCAGCTGTGCGGTTGGTGCTGTCTCGTTGGTGGGGTGTTAGGGTGGCTAACACATACAAAGAGGCTGCGTGGCGCCTGGCCTTGAATGCCTTCCCTACAGCGCAGCGGATGCAGCTGGCTACGGGTTGTGCAGCTTGTTCAGTGGTTGGGCCGGGTGTGGAGCATCATTTCTGGACATGTCCTGTTGCGGTCGTGGTACGCACAGAGGTGGAAAGTCAGCTGCATGCATTCAACTTGTTGGCGGCAGGTGCAAGCCTGCCGTGCAGCGCCTTGTGGTTGGCATGTGCCCCTCACCGTGACATGCATCGGCTGGTGTGGGATATGGTCTGTTTGGCAGTTATACATGCGTTTGAGCATGGCCGCAAGGTGGCTTGGGCGGTGTCTCATCAGTTGACTATCCCCGTGCTGGTAGAACAAGTAGCAGTGCGAGCGGCTGTTGGGTGTTTCTGGGATGCACTTGCTGAATTTGCTGCTACGGCCCGGGTACCTCGTCGGCATAGGATTCAACTGCTCACGTGTCAGCCGTTCATTGCTTGGCACACAGTGTTGTGCGGCAATGGCTTACGTGTGGTTCGCAGATGACAGCCTGTGTATGCATGTATTTGCTTGCTTTTATTCATGCTCAACAACCATCTCCGCCAGAGGCGGCCAGTCCTTTTTTTGGGTGGATGTTGTGGGTCACTGCATAACTGCTGGAATGCAGAGATGTCACACCCTCAGCAGCTGGTCGGCCCTCTGCTTGCATATTCAATCAGCTGCCTTGAGTCCGACCTGCTTTTCTTGAGCTAGTGTTAGACGCCCGAGCTCAGCCCGCCGCCTGTACTGCAAAATGTATAGATTGCTGTCACTGACACTGCTTAGACTACTGCTTTCATGATCAGATACCCTCTGATACACCAACATTGCGTGTGATGAGAAAGACGGTTGTGCTTGCACACCAAATGTCATGCCTCTCACACAGGGGCTGTTTTTTTTCTGGGTTTCAGCCTCCTTTTGAGTGACAGTCTGAGCTGAGCTGTTCGCAGCATCCTTTTTCTAGCTGGTGTCCGTTGCGGCGTAGCCGCTTGAACACACCCTGTAACCCCTCTTCTTCTTCTAAACAAATTGTGCTTTGCAGCTGCTGTCAGCGAGCGCCCTGCCACCGCCACCACAGTCTACGCAGCTGATGGCGTGTTTGGAGGCATGCACATGTCCGAGCTGCCAGCGCAGCCGCTGTCACGGCAGGAGATACTCACGTCAGCGCAGGACCGAGCCTGGCAGCAGCACCTGCTGTGGGTAGCACAGGAGGAGGCAGCAGCAGCAGTACGCGCAACCACAGCAGCAGCCCTGGCCACCGCGGGCCCCACACCTGCAGAGGCAGCAGCAGCGGCTCGAGCAGCATCAGGCCGCACAGTTGCGGTCTCGCCAGCAGCAGCTGAGGGGTTCGCTGCAGACGCGGTGGCCTTGGCTGCAGCATGCCAGCAGCAGTCCGCAAGGCAGAGGCAGCAGCAGCAATGGCGCAGCCAGCAGGGAAGCCAGCAGCAGCAGGTGATGCAGCAGCAGGTGCCGCAGCAGCAGGTGAAGCAGCAGCTGAGGCTGCTGCTACAGCCACGCCAGCAACTGTTGCGGCAGCTGCAACAGCTGAGCCAGCAGATGTTGCAGCAGCTGATGCAGCGGACCAGGACGCAGCTGAGCCGGAGAGCGACGAGCAGATGCTGCGCCTGTCATCGCTGCAGAAGGGCTCCCAGGCGCAGCGTGCTGGTGGCGGCCACAAGGGCCACACCAAGCACCATCCTCGGTCGGAGGTCAAAGCCTATCATCAGCAGACAGCAGCAGCAGGCCAGAAGAAGGCAGCAGCTGCCGCCCCACCAGCAGCAGACCAGATGGACCAGGACACAGCGCAGCAGCAGCAGCAGCAGCAGCATGGTGCCAAGCACAAAATGAGGATGGATGTGCTGCAGCAGCCTCCCCGCAAGCAGGGACACACAGGCGCCGTGACCTCTCCTACACCAGCCCCTGCTGCCTCTGACACATCGCCCGCCTATGCGAGTGCAGATGATATGACAGATGACTCCCTCTCACCCCTTACAGACCAGTCCCTGCCACAGCCCGCAGCAGTCCGCCAGCTGGGTGAGGCAGGTGGTAACCAGTCATTAAATGCCTAGAGGCCCTAGCTTGAG
>CADDIJ020002456.1:0-17303 GCA_902809745.2 Tetradesmus lagerheimii | reverse complement strand
TACATCCAGCAGCACACACACCTGTACATCCAGCAGCACACACACCTGTACATCCAGCAGCACACACACCTGTACATCCAGCAGCACACACACCTGTACATCCAGCAGCACACACACCTGTGCATCCAGCAGCAAGTTCTCAGGCTTCAGGTCTCTGTGCATCACCTCCATTGACCTGCAGACACACGATCACACAGTCACACACAGCAGCGTACAGCTGTCAATCAGACCGTGCAACATCTCAACTTCTCATGTGCCTGGCTTGGTTAGCACTGAGATCACGCACTAACACGCCTGCTCAGACCAGCACGCCGGCAACGCGCTACTTCAGCACATCTATTCAAGACGCATGTAAAAACTGACTTGGCTGTGCTGTGCGTGTGCAACTCAGCTGCTGCAGCCATGCTGGCAAACAATTTCAACTCACAAACTACTCACTTGCGTACGAAGGCACGCAAACGGGAAGCCGGCAACCCTTGCTGCCACTGCTGCTGATGCTGCACCTGTACACAGCACCTGCTTGACTACCCGCCAGAGCTTTTTGAGAACACCCACCTGAGGTAGGCCAGGATGTCCACCACCTCTGCTGCGTACTGCACTGCATCGCTCAGCGGCAGCGGCCCGCGCGCCTGCAGCTGCTCGTACAGCTCGCCGTTGGGGCAGTGCTCCAGCCCCATGTACAGCGACTCCGCGTCCTGCAAGGCAATACAGCAAGTATTGGATCGGGTCATATCTGAAGTACAACATCATCCCAGGCACCGGTAAACGCAACACAGCCTCTGACAAGGTGGCTTCCCTGATGCTCTGTAGTCGACTGGGCTTGGATAGTCTGTACACTGACAACAGGATTGCCGTGCTGCTGCTGGGGTATGCCAGCACGAACAGCGATGCACACAGCTAGCTGTGCAAGCTGCACCATGCGTGATGCTGAAGTGCACAGCCAACACGGCCATGCGGGCATGCATGCAGGCGCTGTAGCTGCTCGCAGGCACTGCTGCTGCTGCATCAATGCCACACGCATTGCATTGACGTGCCACTCCTGTTGCAGCGCCACACACCTGGAATGTAAACTGCAGCTGTGCAATGCCCGGGTGCTGCAGCCTGTCCAATACGTTGCGCTCGTTTTTTATGTACTCAGCCATCTGCAAGAACACACGTGCATGGATGCATGTGAGGTGGCCAGCCCATGCAGACAAGCCACAGCATGATGCTCACCAGCTTGCAGCAGCGTGCGCTGTATAGAAATGCACAACTGATCATGCATGCCTCAAGGACATGGCCTGCTGCAGGATGCAAGCGGCCTGCTGCTGTGCCCTTCATGGTGGCCTGCTGTTGCTGCGCCTGCTGCTCAGGAACAGCAGCAAATTGACGCAAAGAGCAAGCTATCACGTAGCTGCTGAAGAACCAACATGCATGTAGGCACATGCGATCTGCACATCGTGCACACCTTGTTGCGCAGCACCAGGCTCTTGTTGACAATCTTCACTGCATAGCACCGGCCATCCCCTTTGTACCTGCCCAGCACGACTGTGCTGAAGCTGCCATCACCAAGCCGCTGTATGAAGTCAAAGTCTGTAATCGATATCTGCAACCTGCGCCCCAAATGCGTAGAGCGGTGAGTGGCACAGCAGACGCGACAGTAAAGGATTGACCTGCGAGACCTGCTCTTGCTTGCATGACTGCTGTGAGCCTGCTCAACGTACTTAGGGGCGTGATAAAGTTTCTCGCCATGACCAGAGGTGTTGATGGTCTGTTGCTGCTGCTGCTGCCCCATCATCACACTGGCCAGAGCCTGGTGCCCGTGTACAGCTGTCTTGACTCGTCAACTTGCTGAATAAAGCCAACAACAGCAACGAAAGAGCCGCAGGCCACCCTTGAGCCCCGATAGCTAGAGATAGTCTCGAACAGTGCGAGTGAGTGGGGGCAGCAGTGCAAACTCTCTCGCAAACTTTACTGCCAAGCACATCAAGGATACGGAAGTAGGCACGCCGCAGTTGCCGAAGAAAGTAAAGGCGCCACAAGAACCCGGTGGTGAACAACGTGACAGCTCAACTCAAGACTGCGATCAGGCCGAGACTGCCCGTGTCAGCAAAGATAATTGAACCACTTTAAATACACTCATCTTTGTGGCCAGAACCCACTGAGCAGTGCGCCCGCAGTGGCGCATGACTCAGCTGCGCAAAGTGGCTCCAGCTCAGCAGCAGCAACAGGATGCAGCAGTGCAGTGTCATCGCGACGCTGTGCCTAAGCTTTGCCTCACCACGTGACCGCCCTCAAACTTGCACGTTGTAATCAGGAGGGAACGGTTTCTTGCAGCTCAGAAGCTGTCCCAGCCTGCAGCACAAGCCAGATGTTGGGCAGAATCGATCGGGAGGCAACCTTGGTCTATGGTGGACGCGAGGCAAGTGGCTGTTCAGCTGATGGCAGGGTTGCTTGCTGGCCAGTATTGACGTGGGAGCTCTTTATACGGGGCTACAGCGTCCGCTGTAGTCTCTGCTGGCCAAACTGAGGGAGATGGCTGGTCATTTGCGGCCGACTGACACTGTTGTAGTACAAGCCTCGCCAGGCAGTCAAGCTTCAGTGACTGCAAGCCCCGTGTCAAACTGGGCTGGTTATGCTGTGTGTTGTAGGACTGAACCTGCACCAGCAAGGTGTGCACGGGTGTTTGCTGGCTTGAATTGCCATGCAGTGAAACAACCCTCAACCCTGCTCCGCCCCTTCAAGGCTTCTGTCCTGCCCAGCAGAAGTCCGCATACCTGTTCCGGTCTTTGCTGTGAATTTGCAACCTTCACTGCAGTGCCACTGGCATAGTGATCGGAGACCCAAACGCCTGTGTCTGCACCTGCTTGTACTGTTGCCTGCATATACGTCCGCGGACCCTCTGCTCTCTTGTAACTTTATAACATGCACCGGTAGTATTCAACTGCATCCGCAATGAGCAGCAACATTGATACGGCGCTGGACGAGGCCGGTAAAGTATGCAAGAAGCAGAAGCTATGCGGGGCCAAGGTCAGCGACTGCATGGACAAGCTCATTGCGATGGTCAAGGCATCGAGAGACAAAGCAGCAGCCGGCTCTGGCGATGCGATCCAGCAGCTGATCACGGAGGCAGAAGGGGACCTACTGAAGGAGATGAACAGCAGCACCAAGGAACTGCACAGCAGCATCAACAAGCTCAGCAAGGTAGGCTTGCAGGAGCACTATCCGCAGCTTTATATGTGCAACTGGTGTAACATATCCAGCACTGGTTGATGTGTATGCACACAGCTGCGATTGTGCCCATCCCCAGGCTTGCTGTTGGGGCGTGCACTTGCAGATGCTGATCAGTGTGTTGCCCCCCCCCCCCAGCTTTCACACGCGCATCAGCCATCAGCCATCGTGCAGGTCAAGAATTGTCGTCACAGCAGAGTTGCTGCAGCAAACACTGGTTGCTTGATCCCCGTGGCCTGCTTTCGAATGCTTCATAAACAGTGATGTGTTGCCACTTCGACTGCTGCTGTTGCTGCTGCTGCTGCTCATGCAGGCACTGGACAAGGCCTTTGACATGCAGGCAGACGTCTGCAAGGCCATGCGCAATGTCGACTTTGACCAGCAGCTGCTGAACAAGGTGCGGTGCTTTGTCAGCATGCAGCTGTGTGTGCACTGCAGTCCTGGCCGGCTTGTTGGAAACCCAATGCTGATGGTCTGAGAGTGGCTGCCCGTCTTGCTGAGTACGCGTGTGATTGTCTGGTTGATTGCACTGCAACTGCCCTGTCACTTGATGCATGGATGCGCCAGGTGCAGCTACGCCGTTGAGTAGAACTGGCTACCAATGCAACTGCCTGTTTGTATTGCTACCCCGGCACTTGTTGGTACAGGAGTCAACCTACAAACTTGCAATCACGATCATGTGAAAACCTACAGACCTACAAAGCTGCAGTCACAAACATTTGCCATTTTGCCCTGCTGCTGGCAGGTCATTGCAGAGCACCTGTACCGCGAGGGGCGCTTTGAGCTGGCAGACGAATTCACAGCAGAAGCAGCGCTGCCGGGGGCTGCTGAGCTGCGCGCACCATACATAGAACTGCACACAGTGCTGCAGCAGGTGAGGGGAATAATGTTACAAAGGGAAGAGCGCTTTTTCGACAGTTTTGATGCAGCATTCACATGCATTGCACACAGTGCTGCAGCAGGTGAGGCTAGCAGTAAGCTACTGCATTTCCAGACAAGGTTCTATCCGCTGTATAGGCATGCAGCTCTCAAGGACCCTCATACAGTGTCGCAGCAGGTTGTTTGAGCAGGACAACCGGGCGCCTGCGCTGTAGTGACCCAGGAGCACAGGGCCAAGCTACCATGAACCGACAGCATTGAGATCTACTTCAACACTACCTGAATGTGTGTTTTTAGGAATGGCAGTGCACTGCCGGCCGTCACTGACTGTCCACTCGCGTGTTGATCAAAAACTGCTGCCTCTTCCCATGTTGTCTGCACTCTTTGTCTGCGTGCTGTGCAGATCAAGCAGCACAACCTGGAGCCCGCGCTGCAGTTGGCTCAGCAGCACAAGGTCGCTGAACACTATTCGGCTGATTGAGCTGCCGCTGCCGTTTACTGCGTGCTGTGCAGATCAAGCAGCACAACCTCGCACCCGCCCTGAAGTGGGCCAAGGAGCACACGGTCGCTGACTGTCCTCTCACTGTTCTGTCGATCAACTCCCACCTCTGTTGTTCGGTCTGCGTGCTGTGCAGATTAAGCAGCACAACCTGGCACCAGCACTGCAGTGGGCCGAGGAGCACTGGGCCAAGCTGTCTGCTGATGGCAGCATTAGTTCTACGTGTACACCTCAACATGTGCCATGTAAGGAATGGCAGCAGCCTGCCGGTGGTCTCTGACTGTCCACTCACATGTGACTGATGTCATTGATAAAATGCTGCCTCTTCCCATGCTGTCTGCATTTGCAGATCAAGCAGCACAACCTCGCGCCAGCACTGCAGTGGGCCGAGGAGCACCGGGCCAAGCTGTCCGCTGATGGCAGCCCCAGCAGCTTTGAGTTCAGGCTGCATGCGCTGAGCTTCCTGACGCTGCTGACGGGAGGAGGCACAGCAGCAGCCCTCGCCTACGCGCAGCAGCACTTTGGCCCGTTCAAGGTGCGTGCTTGTTAGCAAGTTTAGGACGTGTTTCCCTCTTTGCGCTTGTTCGTGCCGGGCGTGTGTGCTCCAATGGGAGGGTGCAATCAAATTTATTGGGTGCTGGGTGTTGAATCATGCAGAGAAGTGCTGGTTTGCTTGCGGCCAGCTACCTCATGCTGCTGACGGGCGCCAGCACAGCATCAGCACTGGCCTAAGCTCAGCATCTCTTTGGCCTATGTTGGCATGTGCAGTGTGTGCCTAACAGCAACTTCCCTCTTTTTGCTTGTCCGTGGTGGGCCATATATGCTTGAATGGGAGGGCGCAGCCGGTATGTTGCGGCTGAGCACCATGCAGAGAAGTGCTCGTTAGGCCAGCATCCTGACACTGCTGATGGGCGCCGGCACAGCAGCAGCCCTCGCCTACGCGCAGCAGCACTTTGCAACTTGCAGCGGATGTGCGTGCTTTTTGCACGTTTGCACGTTTACAACCCAGGTGGATCATGCAAATGGGCCAGGGGTCGAACACTTGATGTTTCTTTCCTTGTGTTTGTTCGTGCTGGGCGTATATGCTCCAATGGGAGGGTACAACCAGTTTTATGGGGTGCTGGGTGTTCAATCATGCAGAGAAGTGCTCATGTGCTTGCGCTGAGCTTCCTGACGCTACTGACGGGAGGTGGCACAGCAGCAGCACTCGCCTACGCGCAGCAGCACTTTGGCCCGTTCAAGGTGTTTTTTTTGCAATGTTAGGACATTTTCCCTCTTTGTGCGTGTTCGTGCTGGGCATAATTGCACCATTGGGAGGGTACAACCAATGGTTTGAAGTGTTGGGTGTTGAATCATGCAGAGGGAAGTGCTCGTTTGCATGCGCTGAGCTTTCTGACACTGCTGACGGGAGCAGGCACAGCAGCAGCCCTTGCCTACGCTCAGCAGTACTTTGGTGCGTGGGTGCGTGCTTTTTCCCGTTCAAGGTGTGTGCTTTTTGCAAGTTTAGAACCTGGGTGAAACATGCAAAGAGGCCTGGGTTCGAACAGTGTATGCTTCCGGCTTCAGCACCCCCTGTGTTGTGGCAACCTTATCCAGCCTTATCCAACTCTGCACACCTGCTGCTGCTGTGTGTGCTTTGCAGGCGCGGCACATGCGGGACATTCAGCGCCTGATGGGCTGCCTGCTGTTCTCGGACAGGGACCCGGGGGACACACCTTACGCAGATCTGCTGTCCCCAACACGCTGGGAGGAGGTGGCACAGGAGTTTGTGCGGCAGGCCTGCAGCCTGATGGGACAGGTGAGGATGCATTATTGTTATCTTATTTATTCTGTTTGTCATTTTAATATTTGATTATCGTCTCCCACACGCTGGGAGGAGGTGGCACAGGAGTTTGCGCGGCAGGCCTGCAGCCTTAAGGGACAGGTGAGGATGCATTATTGTTATCTTATTTGTTCTTTTTATTATCATTTTAATAGTTTGATCATCGTCCCCGACACGCTGGGAGGAGATGGCACAGGAGTTTGCGCGGCAGGCCTTCAGCCTGATGGGACAGGTGAGCATGCAAAATCATTTGTGGCTTCAACCAGTTCACCTTCTCTGTTATATGGTTTTGTCAATGCACGCTTATGCGTGCCTACAGCATACGCCATGTTCAACTACGTTTGAGAGTGCAGGGTCATTCTGGCTTCGAAGCTAGTTCAATCTTCTTTTTATTCGCGCTATTCTGCGATCACCCTGTGTGGTGCATGCCACCTAAGATGGTGAACGGCCTACGTGTAACTTCCCCCACTCAAAAAATCATTGGGATTATCGTGACAATGATTTTAACTGTATTGTTACCAGGGGGAATATGGTGGTGTCCTGAGCTTATGGACTGCCCCCCCCCTCCCCTGTTGTTTCTATTAGTACTTTCATGATCATCATCAACCACACGCTGGGAGGAGATGGCACAGGAGTTTGCGCGGCAAGCCTACAGCCTGATGGCACAGGTGAGGATGCAAAGTTGTTACACGCATGTGCATTGGTGAACGGCTTGACAGTAGCAGGATTCCGAGTATGTGGTATCCTGCAGGTTTATGCAATGAAGATGCTACCTCACAGTCTGTGCTTCTGTGTTATCTGTTTTATGACCAGCAACTTTGGTCTGCGGCCACTCAATGCCGACGGCATTGTCCAACCGCACACCAAAGTTGCTGGTCATAAACTGAGTAACACAGAAGCACAGGCTGTGAGTGTGCAGACGGTCTGACATTGCCATACAAGCGCATGCTCGTGTCCCTGCGTGACCCACCTTCATGAGATGCCTGACCCTGTGTCCCCCTGCTGCTGCTGTCTGCAAATTGCTGCCTCAGCAACAAATTATCCACTACTGACCCCCTGCTGCTGCCTGCAATTTGCTGCTGCTGTCTGCAGGCGTACGACAGCCAGCTAGCTGTCACCATTGCTGCTGGCAGTGTGGCGCTGCCTGGCACACATGCCTAGCACTCTTGTTTGTTGTCTGTGTCTGACAATGCCATACAAGCGCGTGTTCGTGTCCCATCTCCGCAAGACGCCTGCCACCATGTCCCCCTGCTGCTGCTGTCTGCAAACTGCTGCCTCAGCACCAAACTATCCACCACTGACCCCCTGCTGCTGTCCGCAAATTGCTGCTGTCTGCAGGCGTATGGCAGCCCGCTAGCTGTCACCATCGCTGCTGGCAGTGTGGCGCTGCCTGGCACACATGCATAGCACTCTTGTGTGTTGTCTGACAATGCCATACAAGCGCGTGTTCATGTCCCACCTGCGCGCAAGACGCCTGACACCATGTCCTCCTGCTGCTGCTGTCTGCAAAGTGCTGCCCCAGCAACAAATGATCCACCACCCACCCCTGCTGCTGTCTGCATATTGCTGCTGTCTGCGGGCGTATGACAGCTCGCTGGCTGCCAGCATTGCTGCTGGCAGTGTGATGCTGCCTGGCACACATGCATAGCACTCTTGTGTGTTGTCTGACAATGCCATACAAGCGCGTGTTCGTGTCCCCCTGCTGCTGCAGTCTGCAAATTGCTGCCTCAGCACCAAACAATCCACTACTGACCCCCTGCTGCTGTTTGCAAATCGCTGCTGTCTGCAGGCGTACGACAGCCCGCTAGCTGTCACCATCGCTGCTGGCAGTGTGGCGCTGCCTGGCACATATGCCTAGCACTCTTGTGCGTTGTCTGACAATGTCATACAAGCGCGTGTTCGTGCCCCACCTGCGCCAAAGACGTCTGACGCCTGCCGCTGTCTGCAAATTTGCGTTTCAAATTGCTCACTGCAGGCGTATGACAGCTCGCTAGCTGTCACCATTGCCGCTGGCAGTGTGGCGCTGCCTGGCACATATGCCTAGCACTCTTGTGTGTTGTCTGACAATGCCATACAAGCGCGTGTTCATGTCCCACCTGCGTGAGATGCCTGACCCCATGTCCCCCTGCTGTTGCTGTCTGCAAACTGCTGCCTCAGCACCAAACAATCCACTGCTAACGCCCTGCTGCTGTCTGCAAATTGCTGCTGTCTGCAGGCGTACGATAGCCAGCTAGCTGTCACCGTC
Organism: Tetradesmus lagerheimii; assembly: GCA_902809745.2. NCBI lineage: Eukaryota > Viridiplantae > Chlorophyta > Chlorophyceae > Sphaeropleales > Scenedesmaceae > Tetradesmus > Tetradesmus lagerheimii. The sequence continues at coordinate 8,648 of CADDIJ020002456.1, read as the reverse complement.
GCTGCTGGCAGTGTGGCGCTGCCTGGCACACATGCCTAGCACTCTTTTGCGTTGTCTGACAATGTCATACAAGTGCAAGCTCGTCTCCCACCTGCGTCTGAAACGCCTGACCCCTTGCTGCTGTCTGCAAATTTGTGTTTCAAACCACTCAATTGCAGGCGTATGACAGCCCGCTAGCTGTCACCATCGCTGCTGGCAGTGTGGCGCTGCCTCCGCTGCTCAAGCTGACCAACATGATGGAGAAAAATGGTCAAGACCTTGGCTCCTGCACTCAGCTGCCAATCGAAATCGAAGTCGGGCAGGAGTTTGTGTACCGCAGCATCTTTGCGTGCCCTGTCAGCAGGGATCAGAGCACCGCAGACAACCCGCCGAAGTTGCTGCCGTGTAACCACGTGCTGTGCGAGCAGAGCATTTTGAAGATTGCACGCAGCCGCAGCAGGGTGTTCAAGTGCCCGTATTGCCCCATGGAGGCGCGGCCTGACAACCTGCGGCTGCTCATCTTCCCAGACGTGGAGTGAGTGATACTTGAGCTGCTGTCACATTTGAGTGTGGGGTGTTTGTGCGTGAGCTACTGTGTACTACCAGACTAGTAAAGTATGCACAACGTCATCACAAGAGCAGCGTTCTTATGCTGGGTGTGTGCGTGCCTGACAACCTGAGGCTGCTTATCTTCCCGGATGTGGAGTGAGCAGCTGCCGTCATAGTTGAGAGTGTGATGGGATGTACATTTTGTAGCATATCCTGTGAGAATCCCCTGTACTATATTCGAGTTGTGTCACCAGCTGCAGCACCATTAGGGTTGCATATTATGTGGATCCCGTGTGCCCCATGTGTTTGCTGTACGCATTGTCGTGTCTGCAGCTGCAGCTAAACGCGTCAGTAGTGGCTCCTATGTGGTTGTCGTACAGCAGTCTGCTTCAGCATATCATGCTGTCGGCTTGACAGAGTTGGACTCGCAACTGCAGGAGAGCAGTACAGTACGTGGTGCCGGCGCTGCTTGCGTGCGCAACAGCCTTGCATGCAGTGGTCGGGTGCCATTGCGTTTTTGGTTGCCCTGCATGCTAAGTGCTGCTACTTTTCTATCAGCCTTGCGCTGTAACCGGCGCAAGGCTGAAGCCGGCAGTAACACGTGGTCACTGTGAAGAGTCTGCTTGTAGTTTCGACCACTAAGGGACCCCGGGTCTTATATCTACTAGATTGGGTTGATGCTATGGCTTAATGGGTAACATGATGATGATGATGATCTACTAGATTGGGTGTTGCCTGCCTAGATGTTGCCAGCTGGCGACAGCTGCATTGCCATGAACTGCTTCGCATGCGATGTATGCACTGTCAGTGCTGGCAGCAGGTGTACACATGTGGCCGCACAGACAGGCCATGCCTGCTGAGGTCTTCGTGTGTTACTATTGTCTACTGCAAAATCACCGTGCAAGTGCTGCATTTGCTGCATAGTGCTTGTGAAAGGTGTCACCTGACGACCAGATTATGAACGCCAAGGAGCAGCACTATGAGCTGATGCAGACCATCCGCAACTACGACCACACTGCACAGGTGGAGCTGATTGTTATTCCCCTAGGTGTTGCTGGCACCATCTACTGCTCTGCCAAAAAAGACCTTGAGCGCCTTGGGGTCCAGGGCCTTGCACTACAGAAACTACAAAAGAACTTAACACTTTAATGCCATTCGAACCCTCACCAGAATCATCCGCTTCAGAAGAATAGCAATGGGCACCAGGGCCAAGAAAGAGCCCTGCGGCGCAACAGTAAAAGTCAGCCCCGGTGCAGGCGATCCAGATCTTGCAAATCTGCAACTGAAACGGCAGCACGGCAGCCATGGTGAACCACCCACCATGACAGCTCCTCCCAAGCGCCCTAGAATCCCCTCCAGTCCGTCCCAGAAACGCCCCCCGCAAAAGGACTACACCAACAGCAGCACAATCAGCAGGAAACGTCCTCATAAGCCAGTACTCTGTGACAGGGCAGCAAAAAGAGCCAAAAGCAGGTACTACAACTATAAGAAGAAAAAGAAACGCAGGAAAAAGGAGTAGCTACTCACCAACAGTCAATTGGTTGGGGCTGGGAGGGCTACTGCTTGGGTGATGGGGGGGTAATGGTCCTTTGGCATGGCTGGTGGCATGGCGTCAGGCGCAGCTATCAGCTTTTCAGATCTTCAGGCTTTAGCGGCTGCTGATGTTTGTTAGAGGCAGCTGACTAAGAAGAAGAGCTGGTGACAGGGACCGTTACTCGGAGATGACATAACAGGAGGAATCTTCGTCGCAGCAGGCAGCAGTCTACCAGCTGGAGAAGTGAGGCAGCCGATTGATTTGCGCTTGGATTTCCGTGGGGGGATTGAGGGAGTACCTGCGGGCCCCTTGATCTTTGACTCTCGTTAATTACGCCTGTTCACTCAGTGCGTAGACACTTGTAACTTGTAACGTGAAAGGTGTCTTCTTGCATACCTTCGCACTTCGCTGGCAGCTTCGCCGGGCAGACCGCTGGTTCCACCGCTGCAGCTGGTGTGCCGAGACTTATACAAACACTTCGCTGCATTCGCCATTCGTGCCGCCAAAAGCTTAAACCATTGCAATATTCGATCGTCACGGTCGTTTACTTGCCCCGGCAGCCGAGAAATCTCACGTTCGCAATGCACTGCGCATTACTGGTCGAACTTGACCATGGTGGACACATGTCCCATGCACCCCCTACTTCCCAGATGATGCATCAGCAGGGGCAAAAGCCTCTCTTTAAGCTTTTACAAGCACGCTTTCATGAATCCAGAGCACTTGAGCAAGCGTCGAAGACACCGGCCTGCACAGGAGTTTGTTGCTACAAACTTAAATCTTATAGTGAAACATACACATATATCTTACACTTTCAGGCTGGTCAGGGCACCGCGGATTCCCGCGGCGTGCCCAGGTCAGGACGCAAGACCTCCGTAGAGCTTCTACCAAGCTCACTGAGGGCCGTGACAGGGCCATGCGGCGCGTGAAATTGGCATTTGTGATGTTAGTTATGACATGTCCGTTCATCAACGCACAAGGCAGCGGGCCTGCATCGGAAGCAGCAGCAGCAGCAGCACAACAACGCTGCCCTGCCGGGTACACAGTGGCCACCACGGTGAGCATGCGGTTGAAAGCAGGAACAGTATCAATGATGTGCTCTGTTCATGTGCTCGCATGCGCTGTGCAGGCGTAGAATGCGGTCATTCCGCACCTCTTCTGTGCATGTACTAGTCAGGCACAGGCACGCATGCCCAGATGGACTACATGGTGTGCAGCACATTGCATCAAATTATGCTGTCACATTTGTCACCATCAGCAGCAGTTCAAACCAACAGGATACAGCGACATGTGATCACCCAGGCGCCTCGAGCCAGGCAGCGTATGCACGCTTGTGCAGCTACACACACAGCGTTGTTGCCACCTACTGCCTGTGCACTGCTGCAACGCTTTGCCTCTGACACTACAGGATGACATTCGCAGCAGCAACCTTATTGTTGATGCAACAAGAAGTCAGCAAGACCGGGTGGGCCGACTGATCTTCGACAGAGCCTTGGCATGCAGTGAGTTCCTCTCGCATGTCACGCAACTCTGAACGCATGACTTGTGCCACACATACTGGCTGGCAAGCACAAGCTATTAGCCTGGCGGTGTTGAATCTGCAAGCTGAAGTTACTTCGGAAACACTTGCAGCAGTACAACCAAGGGAGGCTGCAGCTCAAAATGATCTGCACAGCGGTCGAACATTCCACATGTTTCATGAAACGCTGATCAGCGTGAACACCGTATTCACCACTGGCAGTAGCACTGTGGCAGCCACACTTTGCAAGGCTTTTTGGTGTTTCCATATCATTGGGTGTACTACAAAGCAACCCTGGGCTTGAACTTTTTCATATGCACTGTGCTTTATGCCAGTGGCATGAATAGCAGATAGCGCATTGCATGGTGTGCCACTGATCATCATGATCATATGATACGCCAGTGTCACCATCTGTGTACACATATGTATGTCTTCCTGGTTGGTTACCCGCTGGGTTGTGATGGCAACTGCTGCTTGGCATGCTTGCTGCTGCCTGTAGAGTGTGCTGCTGGCTGGGGCAGCCACGTTATCGGTCAAACTGGCACTCAATCTGGCAGTCTACCAGCAGCAGCCCCCAGCTGTCAAACATTTATTGTCAATGCAGCCAACAGCAACAGCTGCAGATGCTTCCGCTGCCCAAATGGCTTCACATCACGCGGAGGGTTTCTCAACACTCGTGAAGCCGCTTGCAGGAGAAGCAGCAACCCTACCCCCTCTCCAGCACCTGGATCTGTTCAAAGAGCTTACATTAGGATTCAAATCGCGGCACCAGCTGCGGCCAACCCCTGTGCAGCTGCACAACGCAACAAGCTTGCGGCGGCGCTTGCCGCAGGCATTCAGAGCAAGCATAAGGGTGTGCGTGATGTTAAGGTGACAGTCCGCAGCTGCAGGCCGGCGGCAGCAGCACAGACAGCACAGGTAAGCCCGGCAGGAGGTTTGACGCGTTTTGAAGAATATTGATGAGGCGATGATGAGGCTTGCCATGTTGCAGGCCAGCCGACATGGCATGTACAGCCCATAAACAGCACTGCATTAATGGCTGCCAGGCGCAGTGCTTGTGCAGCAGAGACAAGGCTGCATCACTGCGACCACTGCTCTGGCGCCAAGCGTCGCTCGTGTTGACTGCAGTAGAACCAACAGCAAGCCAGCCACTAGCACATGCACGATGGCGACCATGCGTGCTGCCCTGCTCAGCGTGCTCTGCGCAGTATAAGTGGCGCTGATTATCCATTGGCTGCAGCTAGCAAGCTATTCGTGACGCATTACTCTTTTGTTATTCTGTCCTCTCAGAGGAACCTGCGGCAGGTTCCCACCAGAGCCGCAAACCAGTACTTGGTTGACTTCATTGTAAGGTTTTTGGGTCGGCGCTCTGACGCGACATCCATCATTAACACAACAGACAACCCAAACACGACACAGGGCGTCTGCACATATGGCGTCTGCAGTGTGATTAGCGAGACAGGCAGTACAGTTGTTGGCTCTGACGGATCTATTACATTGCCGCCACTTGCCAGCCCAAGGCCGTCTCCACCACCAGGGGGTGAGCGTCAAGTATGCCTTTGTAACTGCACTTGTCGAGTTTGTCGAGCCACAATAGCCTGGGCTTGATGCCGCTGCACCACCACCTGAGGGTGAGCTTCAAGCATGCGTTGTTGAGTTTGAAGCCACAGTAGCCTGGGCATGATGCTGTTGCAACCCGTATACTACACCTAGTACATGACGACTTGATAGCCTGTGATTGAGTGTTGCGGCAGCCATGAGCGTATGCAGAAGATGATCTGCAGAATTAGTTATAGCAGCGGTGACAGCAGCAGCGCGTGTTGCACGCCATGACTGCACTGCACTGCTTTAAGTTATGCTGTTGCTGGACTCCAGCAGAGGCTCTGTTGTTCTGCGCCTGCTGATGTGTCTGCGCAGACTCAACTTGCTGCAGGCCCTGCAATGATTGCTCATGCTGTCGATTGACACTGCTGCTGTGCACCTACTGTTGTATTTGCGCAGGGTCAAAGTGCAGGGACCCTCCGCTCGATGATGCACCTGGCAGCTTAGGATGGCCATTATCATGTGTAGACACGGCAGTGGGCAAAAGCTGCAAGGCCACATGCGACACAGCTGAGGGAGCTACAGGCATTGGATACACTGCCAGGTGCATTGATACAGACGTTTGGCAGGTCACTGGGAGCTGCTCAGGTGAGTTGAGGACTGTTGCAGAGCAGTAGCGTCCAGCGCTGAGCATTACCTCTGATAACCTTCATCACTCCTACAGGCACCAGATGCTGCCTTCTCATCATCATCATGTTACCCATTAAGCCATAGCATCAACGCCATCGGCCCCGCGCCCCTCAGGAGCGGAAGAAAGAGGGAGCACTGCTCCATTGTGTTTGCAAATATTACGCACATCCCAAGCTTGGACAAGATACTCAGCAATGCTCCTAGATATCACTCGGCACACCCCCCTACTACCCCAAATATCATCAGAAACAAAACGCAACAACTTGGTGGATGCATCAGTCAGCGACAACACATTGCGCAATTTTTCAGCGCCGCCAGCAACATCACGCAAAACAGACCGAATTTCATCAAGCATAGTATCCCTCTGAGCAGAAGTAGCGGGACAATCAAACATCAGATGTGACAAGACTCAACACCCTGACCACAAGCAGGACATGCTGTGTTAGAATCAGCTCTGCTGCCACCATAACGACTGGTACGCTCATGCACACAAAGACAGCCCATTCGAACACGCATCAGCAACTCAATACCATGCGTTGGCGCACCAGAACACAAAAAGGGCCTAGCCCTTTTAAAACGCATGGTATCAGCATGTGTAGGGTGCACATGCGTGATGTAACGGCTCAAAGTAGAGTGCTACAGTGATTCACAAACAATTGTGTCTGCATGCAGCTTCCTGACCTGACGGTTGATGTGATTCTTGCACGCATTAGCTCGATCAGCCGCCGCCTCAACATCCACACCATACTTGCAAAGCAAACTCTGCACATACTCATGCCAAGGTGTCACCGCAACAGCACCACTAGGGCGCTTCCACTCAGCTGAAAACACCTGATGTGGCAACCGACAGTTCTGCATACGCTGAACCCTAAAGTAATACTCCATCGCCCTCTGATGAAGCCACATGTGCAATGGCTTCACACCCCATTCAGCCAGAACAAGTGAAGTGCAAGGGCGCTCCTTGCCACAACGCATTGAGCACTTGATGATGTCAGTCTGCACTTTGTCAATCTGTTGCAGTTGCCTTGCAGTTGACGGAAACCAGACCTCGCTGCCATATTCAACAATCGGGCGAACGCATGTAAGCAGAATGATACGCTTTACTTCCACGCTGATGAGCCGGCTCTTCCAGACTGGCATGAGCCCACCCTTCACACGATGCACTTTTGCCAACATCTTCTCAAAGTGCGTATTCCAGTTGCAGGCATTGTTGAACCACAGGCCAAGGTAGCGGTACTCTGATACAACAGGCACAGGCACACCGTTCCAAACGATGCCAGAATCAGCCAACTGGCTGGGCTGTCTAGCTGGTGAGACATGCATGACAGCAGACTTCAAGCTATTCAGCTTGAACCGCCACTACAACTGTATTCATAAACTGTTGCAGCCACAGCCTGAACCTCAGCCAGAGATCCGCACACAGCAACAAAGTCATCAGCCTGCATGGCTGCCACAACCTGACCAGCAGGTTCGTCACAAGGGCCCATAAGGGTGATTCCAGGGTGCTTTGCATGCACCTCATGCAGCAGATCATCAATGAAGTACAGGTGCAGTGTGGGGGAAATAACATCGCCCTCATGCAAACCAAGGTCACATGTGAAGCTCTCAGTGACATGACCTTCGTGAGACACCACACGGCGTGCACCCTGATACAAGTTGTAGAGTACACGGAACATCTTTCCACGCACACCCTTGTCCACAGCTTTTGAAAGAGCCCATCAAGCCACACTGTTGGGAAAGCCTTATAGGTGTCAACAAACAGCACATAAGAATCCTTCCCCTCAGCTTTCCTCCCACCCAACACCTCACTGAGCACACTCTGGTGGTCAGCACAGCTGCGCTTGGGACGAAAGCCGTTCTGGCTCTCGTGCGGCAACGGCGTTCCTGCTGCTGTAGCAGCAGTTACACGCTGCTGCTGCTGCTGCTGTTGCTGCTGACGTGCCTGCTGCTGCTGCTGTTGCGCCTGCTGCTGCTGACGTGCCTGCTGCTGCTGCTGTTGCGCCTGCTGTTGCTGCTGCTGCTGTTGCGCCTGCTGTTGCTGCTGCTGCTGCTGCCGTTGCTGTGTCGTGCCCTCCGCCACTGACTTGCCTTCTGCAAACTTGGTGAGGCGCTGGTTGAGAACGCTGGTGTAAAATTTGTAAAGCACGCTAAGCAGGGTGATACCACGGTAGTTGGTGGGGTCTGTCAGGTCACCCTTCTTGGGCATGTTCACAACTGTACCTGGCACCTGGTGCACCTGCTCAAGCTGCCACATCAGATTGCAGTACTGCAGTAACATATCTGCGGCCGTGCTGCCTCCATACTTGAGTAGCTCATTGACAATGCTACCTTCTGTCATGAAGCTGGCTGCTCTGTGTGACCACCACGACCAGCAAAGACTCCTGAGTTTTTTTCGCTTTTGTTTCTGATTCTGCTTCTGTACATGCCGCATGTGCCTGCCGCAGTGTCAACTGGCAGATGCAGCAGAGTCCCAACTGCAAGCCCTATCATAGCCAACCGCACACGAGGGTGGCTAGCATCGTGTGCAGGCGCAGCTGTGGGCACCTTCTGCTCTGCCCCTTGCAGGGCCAACTTTGAGGGCACAGGATACATCGTGCAATGCATAGCAGCAGACACGTGGGACGAACCCACTGGCAGCTGCTCACGTGAGTTGTGTGCTAGAGTCTCTGCCCGTATTCTGAAGCTTTCGATAAGTTGTCAGCACATACAATGCACAGTTCCCGTGTGTGTGCGTGCGTTCGTGCGTGCGTGCATGCGTGCGTGCGCCTCACGCTGCTGTTTTTTCAACCAAGACCCCAACAAAAAGCATTTCGTCCAAGCTTGCCGTGTCACAAACTC
>CADDIJ020002455.1:0-80485 GCA_902809745.2 Tetradesmus lagerheimii | reverse complement strand
GAGAATGAGGGAAATGAGGAGAATGAGGGAAATGAGGAGAATGAGGGAAATGAGGAGAATGAGGGAAATTAGGAGAATGAGGAGAATGAGGAAATGAGGGAAATGATCGAAATGAGGAGAATGAGGCATCTGGACCTAGTTTTCATGGTGTTTTTGCCATTTATAATCCACCTATCAATAAGCAGAAATAGAGCTAAAATACGTTGAGAGTGGTATGACGTAGTTGAACTGGATCCTGTGCTACTGGTTGGGTCACCAAGTCCGACTGCAAGGCTGGCAGAGTCTGATTTGCACTGCCGCAGTGACAAGTGTATCCCAAATGACTGTCACTGGCACTCCAAAAGTATACTATACATGTTACACTTTGGTGGTGGTAACACTGTAAAAGTAATACCAGCACTGTGATTACTGCAACTCGCTCTTTGGCACTGTATAATGAAGTCGCATTTCACATCTTCACATTCACTTTGGTGGTGGTGACACTGTGGTCACTGCAGTGCTACGGTTGCAGCAGTGGGAAACACGTTGTGTATGCTGTAGCCAATCTGTTGCCTAATGCAATCATACTAGCCGCAGGTGCTGTCCAGGCGGATCAAAAAGTTCCTGACCACCTGCAGGAAAGTACCTAGATTCATGCAGGCAATAGTCGGAGCAGCAGACCGTGCTGCTGCTGCAGCAGCAACAGCAGCAGAAGCAGCAGAGGCAACAGGCCACCCTATCCTTGCTGAGGCATTCGCAGACATGCCAGCAAGGTGGGAACACCTGCGAGAAGTGCAGGAAATAAAACGCGCACAGCAGCTGAAGTATGAGTGGGAGTTCAGTGCAGCTGTGAAAAACATCAGCAGCTCGCACAAGGAGGCAGCACTGCAGCGACAGAAGAAGCAGGCAGCAGCTGATGCTAAGAAAGCAGAAGCAGCGCCAGTTTCTCTGCAGCAGCAGGTAGAGGAGATAGCAACTGCAACAGCAGCAGAGCAGGTCAAAGGCCTGACCAGCATCATGCTGAAGCAGAACGAGCGGATGGAGAAGCTGGAAGAGCTGCTGAAGCAGCAGCTGCCCAGCAGCAGCAGCTCAGCAGCAGCAGCAGCGCCTGGTAAGAAGCAGCAGCGCAAGCCTAAGCGAAAGCAAGCCATGCTGCTGCTGACCAGGAGCCACCCACAAGCAAGCCCTCTTTTGCTACAGTAGTTGCAGCGGCACCTGCAGGCACCAGCAACGGTAACCAGCAGCCGCAGCAGTGCAACAACCAACCCCCCGCTGCACCCCCTGGGCCGCCGCCAAAGCAGCAGCACAAGGGAGGCAGTAAGCCAAAAGGACAGCCAGGCGCAGCAGCACACAGCAGCACCACAGCTGGCCAGCCGGCCGCATAGGGAGTTGGGCCATCAGAGGACTGCTGCATGTCAGCACGCCAGCGCAAACGCCACAGGCAGCAGCGCAGGGCGCAACGGCAGCGGCAGCAGCAGCGCCTCCAGGCAACCAGACGAGATGTGCAGGTGCCTCCCTTAGCCCTGCCCCCACTGCTGGGTGCTCACAACCTGGGCAAAACAGCATTTTCTCTGGATGCATAAATGCTTTTGAATAATGATCTCAAGTTTGTGCCTACACCACCCTGCATGACACGGCAGCAGCTGGTTACAGCAATACAGCGTTTCCAGCGTAGTGTTCGTTTGCGATGCATGTTTCAGGACGCAGGTCCGCTCCCGAAGTGCAGAGTTGCAAAACCTGACTTTATGCCTAGGGAAGCACCTCCAGCAGTGGAGGCATATCTGTGTGTGGTGGAATCCGCTATTTTGGCACGTTTTGATGCTGTATCACAGCAACACAAGCGCATCAGCAACCTGAGCACAGCCCAGGTTGCAGCATTGCATGCTTTTTGGCAAAAGTCAGAGCATGTGATCAAAGCAGCGGACAAGAACCTTGGGCCAACACTCATGCCTGCTAATGCATACCATGCAGCAGTGCAAGTACATGTGTCAGACAGCTCTGTATATGAGGACATCACAGATCGTCTTCCAGCTGTCATTGCTACCACCTGCAGGAAACTGGAAAGGTTGGTTGGCATTTACCACCGGTGTCTTGGGGACAAAGTGTCTGAGTACTTGTTGCAGGGTTTGAAGATGAGGCAGCCGCCACACCTTTACATCTTGCCCAAACTGCATAAAATGGCCAGTTTGGATGGTCCTATTGTAGGCAGGCAGGCCAATAGTTGCCTGTCACTCTTGGGTCACAACGTGTGTCAGTGTTTGGTTGGCAGACGAACTTAATAGTCTGATGCATGAATATGATACAGTACTTAGAGATAGGACGCAGTTGGTCAGGGAGATAGATGGGCTCCGCGTAAGCAAGGATGCCTGGCTCCTGACGTTTGATGTGGAGTCATTGTACCCACATGTTGACCACGCTGGGTGCATTGCTGCATGTGCAGCAGCAGTTCATGGCACTGGCATGCGCCGTGCAATGGTTGCAGAGCTCCCAGAGTTTGTGCTGAAGAACAATGTAGTTACTGTGCAAGGCAAATACTACAGGCAGATTGTTGGGAGTGCAATGGGCACCAACTGCATGCCACCAGCAGCGCAGCTCTACCTGGCCAGGGAGTGGGAAGGTGTTGCCAAGCAACGCTTGGGCAGTGACTTCCCCTCTCTGTTTAAGCGTTATATCGATGATGGATTTGTGGTTTTTGAGGGCAGCGAGCAGAAACTGCTTGCTTTCATCAGTTTGCTCAACACATTGTTGCCAAACATAAAGATCACACACAGCTACAGCCAGTTTGAAGTAGATTTTCTCGACTTGGTTGTTCATAGGTGTATGGAGGATGTCTGCGATGCAGATGGCAGAGTGCGTATCAAAGTGTGCACACACCAAAAGGTACTGAACAAGTACCTTTACATCCCACATTACTCTTTCTATCCACCTAGTGTGTTTAGGAGCTTCATCAATGCAGAGTTGATTCGGTATGTTGTCACTAACAGTGACGAACACTGGTTTGACTGCATGGTGCGCAAATTTAGACGCTGTTGCTCCTAGCCCGTGATGAGTTTAGGTTACTTGACGAGTTACACATGCAGCCTGTCACATTATTGGTTTGCTGCCGCCTTTATGCCGCCTTAGTTGCCCTGCCTATCTCTCTGGCTGTGTGATCTTGACAACATGCTTTTTGGTTGGTGTGCTTCTTCAGCACATGCTGTTGGCTGATTGGGGTGTGTCACTGACACAACGCAGATATAATCTTATGCTCAATCTGGAGAGACCCTGTGCTCAACGGATGGCCTCAATGGGCTACATTGTGTGCTCATCTTCTTTCGTCATGCGTTGACATTGCGCTCATTTTGGGGTGGCTCATACCATCTGAGATGGTGACTGGACCCACATGTAACTACTCTCTCTCAAATTTGTGTACCGGCTACGCCAGAGGGGTTACCCTCAGCGTCTGCTAGCCAGCATCACCAAACGAGTGTCGTTTTCATTGCGGCACAGGTACCTGTCTGTGAGCAATAGCAGCACAGCTGCAACTGCAAACAGCAAGCCTGTCATGGTGGTGCAGTATGCACAACTCATACCTGAGCTGCGGCTGCAACAGTTGCTGCGGGGTGCGTATGATATTGGCGGTGGAGATCTGCATGCTGAGGTTTCAGATTAACCGATTGTTGCAGTCACAAAAGGCAGGAACCTGGGGTCATTCTTAGTAAAGGCCAGTCACTGACTGGCCGTTTTTGGGTGAGGTCACTGGCCATGTTGCCAGTGGCTCTCACCCTGTGTTCATCATCAAGACCTCATGGTTTGCTTTTGCAGTGCAGTATTGTACAGGGTTCGAGCCACTGGCAACATGGCCAGTGACCTCACCCAAAAACCTGCACCCTGTTGTTGTGTGCTTCTGATGGCGAGTATTTGTTGATTCTGTCCGTGTTCACAGGATTGAAGCCTGATGAAGGGTGAAGAGCCCGAAACGCGTCGCTTTCTATGTAATACGACAAAACAGAGTCAACAATAGTCTGAACTTGTCTCAACAGTAGCTGTAGCCAGTCGCACTACGCTATTGCTTTTCAAATAACAGAGGAATGGCTGCTGTGTTTGAGCTGTGGTGCCTGCCACTGGCAGCCTGGCAGACGAGTGTTTAGCCTTTTGGTTTAGAACTTCGATCCTGCTTGTCTGTGCGTGTCTGTGCTGGCAGCAGCAGGTGCTGACTGGGCTGCTGCCAGTGGCACTTCGCAGAGTGCCTTGGTGAAAACATCGACAACATTGCAAAATCGAAGCACATTGCCGAGCGGGCTGCTATAAACGATAGGTAATCGAATAATGTTTTCGATACAATGCGTGCGCTTTGCTGTTATGCCGCGAGGACGTGCATGCATCCAAAAGCAGCTGGGGTGCACTCCGAGCCTGCTGCATCTTTCACGCCTGCTGCTGCTTTGCCAACAGAGCAGCCATGCCCGAGCGCGTCCGCTAAAGCAATTGGCAGTCACTTTGCAGTACACCTAGATATTTATTAATGGTGCTGCTGCACGGTTGTGCAAGTAGCATGCTGTGAAACAGCCACCAAGATGTTGGCACACAGCAATGTGCAAATATTTTCACTTGCCCCTGCAGCTGCCAACTCATGCTGAGTTTCAGCCAGCTGATTGGTTGATGTAGCACACGCTCTCATGCAAGGTGTGTGCCAGTGGTATCACAAGAAACTTCATGCATTCAAGTTGGCTGAGAGACTGCTGTAGGTGGATAGGTTCTTATTGATCCCCCTACCACAAACGGCTGCATGCACCGGTGCAGTCAGCAATGCCGCACAGAAGACACATCATCACGCGCCCTGCGGTTCAAGATTCAGCTGCAGCATCCTGCACGTGTCACACCGTTGCATGCACAGTGTTCAAGTACACAATCAAGGCGTCAGCAGTGCCGCTTTGAAGAGATATCATCACGCACCCTGCTACTCATAATCCAGCAACACCAACCATCCTGCGTGTCATTCCGTCATAATATTCAGTCCATGCATCACCACTGATCAATATTGTCGTACCAAAGACATCTCAGCATGTGGCCTGCGCTCTACGTGCTCAGCAAATTTCAAAGCTGCCACACAGCAAGCCGTGCATTATAAACCAAGGTGAACAACAATATATAGCAGTATATACAGCTCAATAACAAGTCAAAGACAAACACCCTGATGTATTGCCACACTCCTGCCACCGCTCCTACTGCAGTGCTTATAGCTGCGTCATCAGAGCCACACGCTGCTTGCAGGCATGTGCAAAAGAGCACCACTGCATCCTAGCATGGGAACAGACAAGCATGTGGATGCCTGCAAGTTCTGCTGCTGCTGCCGCCGCTGCTGCTGCTGCTGCAACCAGTCTGCTGTAGCCGCAGGGCCAGAGCCGCATGCTGCTTGCAGGCATGTGGCTGCCTTCAAGGTCTGCAAATGCTGCTGGTAGTGTGCCACCACAGCTGCTGCTGCTGCTGCAACCAGTCTACTGTTCCCATTGCACTGCTGTCGCTCACATCAAGTCGCTGCTGCTGCTGCTGCTGTGCCATGCCACGAGAGCCAGCTGTGTGGCCAGTTCCATGCCCGCAGGCGTGTGGATGCCTTCAAGAAGCCTGCTCAGGCTGCCTGCTGTGCACAGGCTGCAGCAACACTTCTGCCTGCATGCCACGGCACCACAATATTGCTGCTGCTGCTGTTCCCTGCCATTCTATGCGCTATTGCACTGCTGCTGCTGCTGCCGCACACCTCAGCTGCGAGGCCAGAGCCACACGCTGCTTGCAGGCATGTCAATGCTGTCAAACAGCCTGCTGACGCTGCTGCTGCTGCCGCCACAGCTGCACTTGCTGCTGCTGCAGCTCACATCAAGTTGCCGCTGCTGCTTGGTGCTGTTGCTGCTGCCGCACCGGCACTAGCTGCGTGGCCAGAGCCACACGCTGCTTGCAGGCATGTCAATGCCCTCAAACAGCCTGCTCACGCTGCGGTGCACGTCCTCACAGGCTGCTGCTGCCGCCGCCGCTGCTGCTGCTCATAATGCTGCTACAACAATAGCACTAGTGCCGCTGCTGCTTAGTGCTGTGCATGTGTAAGTGCTGCTGCCGCACCGGCACTAGCTGCGTGGCCATAGCCACACGCTGCTTGCAGGCATGTCAATGCCCTCAAACAGCCTGCTCACGCTGCGGTGCACGTCCTCACAGGCTGCAACAACTTCCCGTGCGCGCTCTGCTGCTGTCTCTTCACTCTCTCCTGCAGGCAGTACAAAGGGCAGTACAAGTGGGCAGTATATGTTGGTGCAATAATAATTCTTGCCTAGCAGCGGCAGCATGCAGCACTTGGCATCAGTCGAGGCTGCTGCACAAGGCCACATTGCAATGCAACCTACCCTCTCCCTGGACACCCGCCCTCCTGTTGGTGTTTTACACCAAGAAAGAGCCTTGCTCACTCATCATACCGCTGCTGTTCCTGTGCCAATGGAGCTTGACAAATCAACAGCCGTGCTCACCTATCGATGCAATGAAGTGCTCCTTACTTGGCAGAGTCAGCATGCCAGCGCGCACCACACCCTGCAACACAGCAGCAAGCAGCAACAGGTGTTGCAGTCAAACAGCTACCCCTCACAGGCATAGGTGACATGTGATGGGTGGCACTGCACCACACCCTGCACGCAGCAGCAAGCAGCAACAGATGTTGCACAACAGGTGTCCAGCAAGATAGGGTAATGTAGGGGGGTGGGAAAAGCCATGGAGCATGCATGCCCGCCCGCACCACACCCTGCACGCAGCAGGAACCAGAAAAAAAGAGCAGCACAACAGGCCTATTAGGTGACAAGCAGCAAGTTAGCGCAACACATGCTGCCTTCAAAATACCAGCCACCGGCTGTTACCAACAGCATCACTTGATACCTTTCACTCTTTTGACTATGGCAGAACGGAACAGCGCCAACGCAGCCTCGCCATGCACACGCAAGCGATGCAAGTAATGCTGCCTCAGATCAAACACACAGCAGCAACACCTGGCAGCATTGTTGCAGTCACAAAAGGCAGGAACCTGGGGTCATTCTTAGTAAAGGCCAGTCACTGACTGGCCGTTTTTGGGTGAGGTCACTGGCCATGCTGCCAGTGGCTCTCACCCTGTGTTCATCATCAAGACCTCATGGTTTGCTTTTGCAGTGCAGTATTGTACAGGGTTCGAGCCACTGGCAACATGGCCAGTGACCTCACCCCAAAACCTGCACCCTGTTGTTGTGTGCTTCTGATGGCGAGTATTTGTTGATTCTGTCCGTGTTCACAGGATTGAAGCCTGATGAAGGGTGAAGAGCCCGAAACGCGTCGCTTTCCATGTAATATGACAAAACAGAGTCAACAATAGTCTGAACTTGTCTCAACAGTAGCTGTAGCCAGTCGCATTACGCTATTGCTTTTCAAACACACAGCAGCAACACCTGGCAGCGTAAGCTGGCACACCGCACAGCTCACCGTAACTATGGCAGTGTGAAACGGCGCCAGTGCTGCTTCATATGCACTTGCAAGCAAAGCAAGTGCTGCTGCCTATGCATCAAACACACACAAAACCACAACTTTGCAGCCCCCAGCTGCCGCACCACACAAGAGGTATCCCTAACTCACCTTGACTATGGCAGTATGGAACGGGGCCAGTGCTGCCTCATATGCACTTGCAGGCGAAACAAACGCTGCAGCAGCTGCCTATATATAAAATATACACAAGCCACAACTTTTCAGCACCAGCTGCAGCACCGCACAAGAGAACAACAACTCACCTTGGCTATGGCTGTATGTAACCGCCGCAGTGTGGCCTCAAATGCACTCGTAAGCGACACAACAGCTGCAGCAGCTGCCTATATATCAGAATACAAGACCACAACTATGCACACCTTGACTATGGCAGTATGGAACGGCGCCAGTGCTGCTTCATACGCACAGCTTGCGGCCTCCCGTAGCGTTTATGCGCCTCCGCTGCCTCTGCCGCTGCTGCTGCTGCTGATGATGATGATGATGATGTCGCTGCCTCTTATGCAGTTGCAGGCAATGCAAGAGCTGCTGCCTATGCATCAAACACACAGAAGCCATAACTTTGCAGCACAAGCTGCGGCACTGCCAACAAATAAACAACTCACCTTCACTATGGCTGTAAGGAGCGGTGCCAGTGCTGCCTCATACTCACTCGCAAACCATACAAGTGCTGCTGCCTCTTTCTTGAACATAAAAACACACACAGAAACAACACCTTGCTATGGCATAAGCTCATCTTGACTATGGCAGTATGAAATGGCGCCAGTGCTGCTTCATACGCACAGCTCGCCGCCTCCCGCAGCGTTATGTGCGCCTCCGCTGCCACTGCTGCCGCTGCTGTCGCTGCCTCAAATGCATTTACAGGCAATGCTAAGTGCTGCTGCCTATGCCTACAATCACACACAAGCAATAGCTCCGCAGCACCAGCTGCCACATCACACGAGCTCACCTTAACTTTGGCAGTATTGAACGGCGCTAGTGCAGCCTCGCATATGCAATTGCAAGCGACACTGTTGAACAGCTGCAGCAGCTGCCTAGACATCAAACATACACAAACCACCAGCTGCAGCACCACACAAACAAACATCGCACCCTTGTCGCACCTTAACTATGGCAGTGTGGAACGGCGCCAGTGCTGCTTCGTATGCACAGCTCGCTGCCTCCCGCAGCGTAATGTGCGCCTCTGCTGCCACTGCTGCCGCTGCCACTGCTGCTGCTGCTGTCGCTGCTTCACATGCAGTTGCAGGCAATGCAAGAACTGCTGCCTATGCATCAAACACACAGAAGCAACAACCCGTAGCGCACCACACAAGAGGCCTCCCTAAACTCACCTTGACTATGGCAGTATGGAATGGCGCCAGTGCTGCCTCATAAGCACAGCTCACCGCCTCCCGCAGCGTTATGTGCGCCTCTGCTGCCACTGCTGCTGCTGCTGTTGATGCTTCTGCTGCGCTTCCTGCATCCTGGTCGGGTGCCGCTGCTGCTGCTGCTGCTGCCTCATATGCACTTGCAGACGATACAAGTGCTGCTGCCACAGTTCAAACACACAGAAGCAACAACTTCGTAGCGCAAACTACCACACAAGCTCGCCTTGACCATGGCAACATAGAACAGCGCAGGTGCTGCTTCAAACACACAGAACCAACAACTTCGTAGCGTAAGCTGCGGCACCACATGCGCTCACCTTCACTATGGCGGTATGGAATGGCGCCAGTGCTGCCTCATATGCACAGCTCGCTGCCTCCCGCAGCGTTGTGTGCGCCTCTGCTGCCACTGCTGCTGCTGCTGTCGCTGCTGCTGCTTCTCCTGCGCTTCCTGCATCTTTGTCGGGTGCTGCGGCTGCTGCTGCCTCTGCTGCTGCTGCTTGCGTGGAGCTCAGGAGGCGCTCAAAGAGCAGCTTAACAAACAGGATAGCTGCTGATAGCCTGTGGAGGTTGCGAGTGGCGCTGTTTTTGACCTGTGGGGGCATACGATAGCACGGCAGTGCAGCACGATATGTTGTCTCAACAGTTATGAATGGCACGGCAGCGCAGCACAAGAGGGAAACCACCACTGTGGGGAGGAGAGGCTGTAAATAATAATCAATCCTTGTAAGCCATACCTTTCGGCATCGGCAACCGCGCCTCACCCACTGGGGACGCGGAAAGCAGACTGATTATTCTCTCTATTTTCGGTGTAAGGTAGACCACCCAGACCCTTACACCCCTTACTAGGCAGCATGTGGGAGGAGAGGCTGTGTAGGTTTTGAGTGGTGCTGTTTTTGACCTGTGGGGGCATAGCACGGCAGCGCAGCACATTACGTAATCTCAAACAGAAGCTACGCCAACAGGATTGCTGCTGACAGCCTGTGGAGGTTGCAGGTGGCGCTGTTTTTGACCTGTGCAGCACGGCAGGAAAGCACAGAGGGCATGTTTACATGTGCTTTTTGCCTTGACATGTGCAGCTTCACAAACAGGATAGCTGCTGAGAGCCTGTGGAGGTTGCGGGTGGCGCTGTTCTTGGCCTGTGGGGGCATAACACGGCATTACAGCATACGAAAAAGTCACAGAGGGCATGTTTACAGCAGCTTTACAAATAGGATTGCTGCTGACAACCTGTGCAGGTTGCGTGTGGCGCTGCTTTTGACCTGTGCAGCACGGCAGGAAAGCACAGAGGGCATGTTTACATGTGGTTTGTCAGCCGATTGCAAGCAGTCCTGCTACATGCGGGTAGCAGCTGCAGGCGCATAGGAGTGCTGCTTCCAGAGCCTGTGGAAGCCTAGCGCAACATTGTCAGAGCATAACATGCAGTACGTCGGCATATGTTTGACCAAAAAAGTGCGTTCCTGCAAGCGCCTGAGCATCGGGCAGGCCCCAGGCAACAGCAGAACACAATTCCGTCTCAAGGGCAGCAGGTCCAGTTGTATAAGAATGTACAAGCAGTAATCATCCGCGCCCTCAGCAGGCATAACATCCACATGTTTGAATGCATTATTTTGGCGGCAATTAATGCTGTGTCTGCTCAATGGTGAGCTGGTTGCCGCAGCTGTGGTTCAGACTTTCCCTGCTAGCAACGCCGGGCTTGCAAGTCACCTGTGCAAGTGATGAAATGTCACAAGCCAGTGCAGCGCTGATCTCAGTGCGGCATGCTGGCGAGAAGATTTCAAGGAGCCTGAGAGCAGCGTTGGACAGCAACTTGCAGCAGCAGCTGTCCTGCAAAGCATCAACCTGCCCTTGCAGTGCAGTGCAACTGTTGCTGGGACAGTTGGCTGACATATGGTTGCCCAACACCCCTCTGCTCGCTGCTTCAGGTTACGAAACAGGTATATCTATCGCAACGTCGCAGCTAGTTGTACAAGAACGTTGACTAGCTGCTGCCACTCCTCACCGTGGCCCGGTTAGCCCGCCTGTCTGCTTCTACTATGTCTACGAGCAGCGGCTTCTCCGAGCTCTGCGTCTTCAAAGAATTTAGCTTCTGCTGAAACTCTCCGCGAGCAACATGAAAGACGGGCCCAAGGTGGTCGAAGAAGGGAAGAATGGTGTCACAGCAGTCCACGAACTCCCGAGTTGCGATGTTGGGCGCGCTCTTGCTGGTGTTTCGCATCTGTGTGGCTAGCTGATGCAAAGATGAGCTGCTTGCAGACTGCTGCATGGTGCCAGCGGTCATGCCTGCTTCCGGAAGCAGACGGAGCAGCAGCTGCTGTTCTACGACCTCTTGTGGTACCAAGCAGAACTGCGATCATAGAATTCGATGTGCAAAACTTGCCTTGTCAAGAAACGTCATCAGGCAAAAGATACGTCCAACACCCTATGACAACCCGCTGCTCACACTTTGCCTTGCATGAACCCCAGATAACAAGTGTCACAGGCCTGCAGCTCAGACAGGCGTACTTGTCCCGCCTTTGAGCAACTCCACTCGCAGTGCCGTCTGGTTTACATGTACCTGAGCTTGAGCCAAGATTCAGGAAGGGTGCCACGTGCGTGGTGCACAGCGCTTTGACAGATCAGTAGCAGGTGCTTGACAGGTACTTGGCAGCTCCAAATGCACACCGTGCCGTCAGTGGCGAATGGAGTCCCATCACAGATGCAGCACGTGTGCATGCCTCTGTCTGTACTGCACAGCTCAGTTCACATACCTGCCGTGCAGCCTGCTGTCTGGGACACATGTGAAGCGAATTGCCTGCTTGCACATTATTGCTCATACATCATCATCATCAAATTACTCAATCAAGCCATACCATCAACACTTACCTGCTTGCACATTATTGCTCGTACAGTCAAGTCAGCGGTCAGCAGCTGCTCATGTGAGGACTGTGTACAGGCTGACAGTGCCAACAGCCCCTTGACCGGTAGTACTCACAACGTGACGCACTGCAAGGTCCATCAGCGTTCGATCGCAGGAGCCGATGTGAGAACATAGGGGCGGGGCTAGGCACGCTGCCTAAATACCTCTTGGCGTATTGCGGGTTCCGCCCTAGTAGGGCTGACTCAGCTCGGAGCTGAGGATTTGTATAGGCACCGTGCCTAAGGTCTACATGCGTGTACATGCACTCAGCGCACGCCCAGGCAGCACGGCAGAAACACAATGATCAGGGTGAGGAGAGGCATTCAATGGCAGCTGGGTTCTGTTGCTGGTGCTGCCGCATGCTTGGGGTGGCATGTGGGACCTGCTGTGACTGCCAGCTTTGAAATGATCTGGTGCCCCTGTTGGGCAGCGGCAACGGCAACATCTGTCACCGGCCCCAACTGCAGCAGCAGCAGCTGTTGCTGTTTTGCAACGATATTGCAGCATCACGTCTCGCCAACAACCCACAGCGACCTTGCATGCCGGGGTCAGGTGTCTCTGCTTGCTTTCCCTGCTAATGTGCTGGTGCTTTTCAAAATGCTTTCAAAGTCCTGGCAGCGACCACGGCCTGCTCCACGATGCTGCAAAAAGCAGCTGCATCAGCAACTGCATGCACACGCCCTGGCAGGGCGTTGGTGGCTGGGCACCGGGCAGCAACTACATCAAGCGCAGCCGCAGCAATGTTGGTGACACTTACTGTTCACGAATGCACCGCGGCCAGCTGTACAGGTCACCTGAGGTGAAGCTCTGGTAGTGCTGATAGACCTGCCGATTCTTGTTTTGGTCTGCCAGACAGTATTGTTTGCTCTCTCTGCCTAATGATCCTGTCATTGGCTCGCCAAATGGGCGAGGTTACCCGATTTATGTCAAGTATCAAACCCTGGACTCTCACAGGGTGAGATGTGATGCAATCGCCGCAAACTTCCCTGTGTCTTGAGATATAGACGGTGTCAAGCAAAATGCTGAGTGCATTGGCTGGCATGATGCAGTTGATGGCCAACAGTCGAAGGCGCTGTCGCACAGTCACCTGGTTCAACCAGCTGGTGCTGCAGCACGTCCAGTAGTGGAGGACAACACGAGTGAGCAGGCTGCTGATTTCCTGCTGAGGTACATTGACCAGCTTCAAGGATGCACATGCACGATGCTGTAGAGTGAAGATCCAAATAACGACGTTTGGTCCTCCTACAAGCCCTGCATCTGGGACTGTCTGACAGTATACTACGTAGTATGATGCATCTGGCACTGCCAGTAATGGGGCAGGTATGCGACGGCCGGATGGGGACCACGGACTCCTGGATCGATTGAAAGACGTGCAATAATGAAACCTTCGGCCGTTGATAAGGAAACCATGGTATTCCTGTGAAGTGCCTCAAAAAATCTTCCGCGTATCGCGGGTTAGGGCTGAGTCGAAGATTTTTTTAGGCACTTCAAGGCACTTTCAGGCTCAGGTAGCACCTTCCAGCCATTGGCGCTTGCGATTGGCACCTGATAGGTTGTGAAGAGTTAATCCAGTGCATCACATAGCGAGTGTAATCAAGAGGCTGTTGACGCTGCCAGGTGCACAGAGCTCACATGAGCAGCTGCTGACCGCTAGACTGTGCGAGCATCGGAACTAATGCTTCAGAGTTGCAATTAAGCTGCACAGAAACGGCCAGAGAGCACGCTCGCCGCGCCTGGACGCGAGCACGCCCACCAAGCAGCACCTGGGGCTGCCTGGCGACCAATTAGCTTAAGTTTAACCTTATGAATTTGATAGAAGAAGTTACGGCCCTGGCAGGCCAGGCAGCCGGAGTCAGCAACAGCGACCCCTGCCTGGGGCCCCTGGCGCCCACTAACAGCGACTCCCAGAGTGCCCTTGACGAGCTTGACGCTAGCCAGGTGAGCTGAAGCAGAGCGATGAACACGAGTGATCAACATGTTCACCAATGTGCCCAGGTCTTGCACAGTGTGCGTGAGGCCCAGCTCGTTCTTCTACTTTAATAATTGTTCAGCGTGGGGTATTTTTCAGCTTGCTCAGCTGATCGACTTGCTAGTAAGAAGTCATTGGGCGGACCCCTGCACTCGCCGCTTGCATTCGCTTCACAACGCTTGAAACGCATATCTCTGCTCTTGATTGGTAATGCCAGTGCGTCCGCGAACTTCAGCAGGCAGCTGGCACATATGTATCTCCAGCTGATATCTCAGGCCACCCCTCCCTCACGTCTGCACTTGCTGCAGGAGTCGTGCTCGAACGAGCCCTGCGAGTTGGACAAGCCAGAGTACAAGACTGATGAATTCAGGCTGTACCAGTTCAAGATCAAGCAGTGCACCAATGAGGAGCCACATGACTGGTGCCTGTGCCCCTTCGCTCACCCAGGTAACTGTGCAGCATATGTACCAGCATACACAGCAGTGCTCCTTGCATCAGCAGCAGCTCTGCAGTCATCTATTTCACACAGCAGTTTGACTGCCTTGGGCACCGGTTTGCCACCACATCACACACATGCCCTAGCAGTTGCCAACTGCTGTCCTGCAAACCATCTGCCGCGCACGTCGACTTCACATTCCATACATGTCTCACTGTACTGTACTGTATTCATCTCAATTTGCTGTGCTGTCCTGCAGGCGAGAAGGCGCATCGCAGGGACCCCCGTCTGTTCAAGTACACAGGCATCTCGTGCCCAGACTATCGCAAGGGCACCTGCAAGCGCGGCAACGCATGCCCATACGCACACGGTGCGCAGCAGTAGCCTGCACAGCAACAAGGAGGCGGTTGCAGAAGCCAGCAGTTGGTACAGTCACAGCAGTGTTGCTGCACATGGTTGAGCACTGCAGACACATCAATCCCCATACGCACGCGGTGCGCAGCAGTAGCCAGCTCAAACAGTAGCCAACGCAGCAGCAGCCAGTGCAACAGTACCCAGCTCAGCAGTAGGAGGAAGCGGTTGCAGCAGCTACAGCACTCAGTACAGTCACAGCAGTGTTGCTGTGCATGGTTGTGCACTGCAGATGCATCTATCCCCATACGCACACGGTGCGCAGCAGTAGTAGTAGTTAGCGCAGCAGCAGCAGGGGGGTGCAGCAGCCACAGCAGTTGGTACAGCATGTTGCACACGGTTAGCAGTGCAGACAGGTCAATCAAGCAGCAGCAGATGATAAAACCAACAAAGCTTGTCAGCTCAGCAGCAAGCCACCAAGCAGCAGCAGCTGCACACTCTTTCCTTGCACATGTTTCCTTGCACTTGTTTGCTTGCACAGCAATCTAATGTTTGCCTGGGCCACCAACCTCACGATGTGTGTATCTGCTGCTTTGTGTTCCTCTTGTCTCCAGGCGTGTTTGAGGTGTGGCTGCACCGCAGCCGCTACAGGACGCAGACTTGCAAGGACGCACCCCACTGCACACGCCAGGTGCGACAGCAGCAGCAATAGTAGCAACAATAGTAGCAGCAGCTCAGCCTGCAGGGCACTGACGGTAACATTAACAAAGCAGCAGCAGCAGCAGCCCAGTTTTCAAGACACAGTTCAAAAGCTTTTGCCAGACGGTGCTTGCTGAGCAGCAACATGCAGGGCCAACACTGCAGCAGCTACCTCCCTTGCTTGCCACACCCAGCAGTAAGCCGCTTTGTGAGGACCATTTTGCTTACCCTGCTGTTCGCTGCTGCGTGGTGTGTGCAGGTGTGCTTCTTTGCCCACACCCTGGAGGAGATCCGCACAGTAGAGCCAGAGGACCTGCCAGTGTTGCTCGAGGACGGAGCAGCAGGTGCGCTTGCAGGACAGCTTTTTACATGCAACGTGCAGCAGGTGCTAGCAGTGCTGCTGTTGCATGTGGTTGCTGCTGCAATAGCAGACATGCAGCTGGGTGCATTCGACTGTGTCCTGGCAACACTTTTCTTACAGGTCTGCTGCCCCTGTTGCTGTGCGTGCGTGTGTGTGTGCAGATGCCGAGGGCACTATTGAGGTGCCAGTGGTGCCAGAAAACGCCAGCCCACCCCCCAAGTGCGGCAGCAACACCAACGCAAAGGCAGCAGCAGCAGCGAAGGCCAAGGCAGCCGCCGCAGCAGCAGCAGCAGCGCAGGCAGCCGGCTCCGTGTCAGGCTCTAGTGCTGCCAGCAGCAGCAGCAGCGGCTCCAGCAGCAGCAGCAACGGCGTCAGCAGTTTGACTGGGTTGACCGGAGTTGACCCCTGGGTGGCAGCAGCAGCAGGCGGCGGCAGCTATAAGGGGCTATCTCTGATGTCCCGTCAAGCGAGCACTTGCAGCACTGCTACAACAGCATCGCAGCTGGGAGGCTTGAAGACTGTCGGAAGCATCAACGGAGGCATTAACGCAGCTGGAGCCCTGTCAACACTTGCTGCACCGCAGCACGCTGCACTCTTGCATGGTGGCAACCGCATGCTGCAGGTGCCGTCTGACATCGCGTTGGAAGCTGCTGCGTTGCGCGCTGCAGCGGCTGCTGTGGCACCGCAGCACCTGCAGCAGCAGCAGCAGCTTTGCGATACGTTTGGCAGCCTGGACCTCGGTGCCGCAGCAGCAGGGTTTGGCGGCTTGGGGTGCAATGCACCCCAATGGGGCTCAGCAGCAGCAGCAGCAGCAAACATGGGGTTGCCAATGCAGCACCTACAGCTGGATGCAGGAGGCCTGGGGCAGCATTTTGGCACTACAGGGAACCTGGCACTCGCAGCTGCAGCACACCAGGCTGTTGCAGCGCAGCATCAGGAGATGCAGGCGATGCTGCAGGCAGCGATGGTGCACCAGCAGCATCTGGCAAGCATGCAGCAGCACCGGGACGCGATGTGGACTGCAGCGTACAACGCAGCAGCCGGCGTGGGGTTGAATGCAGCTACAGCCGCTGCTTGCGCTGACGCAGCAGTGCAGAGCACGACAGAGGCCGCAGACGCGGCTGCTGCTGCTGCCGCCCGCAGCCAGCAGCAGCAGCAGCTGGCACATCAGCTGGCAGCCGTAACAGCACCCATGGGGACTGGACACCTATCCGGTGCCCCGCTGAACATGCAGCAGCTGCTGCATGCCGGATCGTTCGGCATGTTTGGCGGTGTGCAGTCCAACTCGCCTGTGCCTCACTTGAACAACAAGTTCGGAAGCTCTGGCTGCCTGGAACTGGAGCAGCAGCAGCAGCTGATGATGCAGCAAGCTGGCGCTCTGGCGATGCACTGCAATGCATTTGGCGGCCCGAAGCAGCTGGGCGGCTTGATCAATCAGGCGCAGGGCGGTATGGGTCCGCTGCAGGTGTCTGTTACTGCAGGCTGCGGCGGTGCATTTGGTGGCCTGTAGAGTGCCACGCACTGCTGCCTGTACTGCAGGTTATGGTGGTTACAGTTTGTGGCAGTCTGTCTCGGTGGCGGCTTCATCATCATCATCATGTTACCCATTAAGCCATAGCATCAACGCCATCGGCCCCATCGGTGGCGGCTTGATGGTTTGTTTGGACAAGTTTGAAAAGGTGGCTTGGATAACGGTGGCATAGCAGTGTGGTTTGCGATGGATGGTTGGCTCAAGGGGTGCTGCCTTATGCCTTTTGGTTGGATAAGGTGGCTTGAAAATGTTGGTTCGCGTATGATTTGCTTGCGGTTGATGTGTTGGCTCTTGGGGTGCTGCCTTTCGGAGGAATAGGAGGGAGAGACGGTGTCGCGGCAATTTGTGGAGACAATTTGTTGATACAATTTGCTGGCGCGATGGCAGGATGTCAGGAATCATATGTCGACGACGCATGCAGAGGTTGGTTCAGCATGCAGAGGTTTAGGCAGCAGAGAATGCGTAGGAGGGAAGCACACGTTGGAACCTGCACCCATGCATGCGTTGGTGGGTTTTGCGGCATCGCGTGCATTGCTGCGAGGCTGCTCAAATAGGGTTTACCTTGTGTGCGGTTCGCGGTATGCGGTATGCGGTATGCGGCTAGATGTTGTTGGAACCTAAACCTGCAGCCGGTATAAACCAGCGCTACAGTGATGGTTTTGCCCGGGCGCGGTTTACTGGGCGTTTTTGTAGATTGCAGCGTGGTGTGTGGCAGCAGCGTTCGGTGTGTGTTTGCGGTATGGTATGACTGAGTGCATGGTTGTGCTGCGACGTGTGTGGCGGCGTAATTTTTCGTCGTCGCCAGCCTTTTTGTCAGCAGCTGCTGCAGCGAATCTGCTGTGGTCATGCAGCTCTCAGTTGTGGCTGTTCTCATCTATGGCATGATGAGTTCATAGCAT
This sequence comes from Tetradesmus lagerheimii, assembly GCA_902809745.2. Taxonomy (NCBI): domain Eukaryota; kingdom Viridiplantae; phylum Chlorophyta; class Chlorophyceae; order Sphaeropleales; family Scenedesmaceae; genus Tetradesmus; species Tetradesmus lagerheimii. Next base: position 62,482 of record CADDIJ020002455.1, on the reverse strand, counting down.
GCCAAGCGCTATTCACTTTAAGTATACTTGTATCAAGTAGCGGCGTTGGCGCATCCCACTTTGGGATGGACTGGTGGATTGCTAAGAGAGGCATGTGCAGCGGTACTGCTGGGGTGTTTTGTAGGGTGCGTCACATCGGTATTTGGCTCTAGATTTTACAGTCAGCTGCTTGCGCGCGCAGTGCGCGCGTCTGGTGTGCATGCTTTGGCTGGGCTGGGCTCCGCCTGATTCTTTCTTTTCGTTTGGGGTCTTGTGCTGTCTGTTGACAGCTGCTGTTGCTCGCAGGGCAGTCCGACAGTATTGTCGATGCCGCTGCTTTCTTTTGTTTTCTCGCTATTGCCAGAGGCCTGTGCTGTGCTTCTGGCGACACTTGGTGCTGTGCTTGAGAGAGGGTCTGTTCTCATTTCTGCTTATGCTGGCTGCAAATGCGCACACGGACTATATGCCCAGAGCGGTACCTCCCTACACATGGGTGTGCCGCATTTTTTGTTGCTTCCTCAGCTGTGGCGTGCGTGTGTGGCAGGCAGGTGTGTCAAACGAAAGGATCTTGCAAGTGCTTGAATCTTGCAAGATATTTTCGTTCAACTGCATCTGCTTGCCACAGGGGATCTTGTGGAGAGGGCGGTTGGCAAGCGCGTTGCTGTGGGGGTTTAAGACGGCTGCTGTGCGCTAACCCCACTCGCTCTGCATGTACGCCGATCCCCTGCGTGCCCTCATTTCGGGCGCGTGGGGTTTTGGTGGTTTAGCATGCAGGGTTTGGGGTTTAGGCGCAGCGGTGTGTCGTGTGGTTTTGTGGCGTGCGGTGCGCATCTGTTAGCGTTGCGAGAGGCGAGCGTGCATCTCGTACACACAGCTGCCGCAGACTGACAGTCGGAACGCATATTTTCATTTCTCTCGAGGAATAAGCAGCCTCATATGCTGCAGAGGTGGCTCAGCTGAGAGAGCATGTGTGTCTTGTGTTATGGCTGCTGCTGATGCTGCTGATGTGACGCATGTGTGTGAGCGAGCGTAGGAGTCCGCGTTGTGCACGGAGGCATCTCCACAAGCTGTTGCTGTTGGCAGATTGTTTCTTGCAAGCCGGGGCGTGCAGCGATGCCGATGCAATGGCTTTTCTTGCGTGCAGTGCATGCAGCGTGTGCTCATCAGGCTGCCAGCTACAAGGTACACATTTGTGTGTGTGGTGGTGGCTGTCGGTTGAGTTGCCATATGCATGTGTCATGCGCGGCTGAGGCAAGAGGGTCGTGCTGCTGCGTTATGGCCCTGTGGTTACTGCAGCAGTCGCGTGCCCGGGGTGCTGATTTGCTGCATCAGCGCGTGTACATGTGGGCAGCAATGCGGTCGGTAGCAGCGGGATGTGTTATAACATGTCATATCATGTTATAACGTATCCAGAGGTGGCTGGTTTGCGAGCACTTGCTTGCTGTCTGCTTGCCCGAGCATCTTTTTCGCCAAAATGGCATCTGAAGATGTGGGATTGAATCTCAGCAGTTGCTGCACAGTGCTTCCACCAGAGGCTGCATTTGCAGCTGATGATGGCGATGTTTAATGGTGCTCATTGTGACGGTTATGTTATGTCTGTTACGGCGTGCGCACTTTGTTTGCAAGGGGTTTGTCAAAGCGCGGGGCCTGTGATAGCAGTTTTAGCGTTTGGGGCGGCTAGGTGGCCACTGTGCCTGGTGGTCGTGTCTTGTCTTTTCGCGGTATGAGGTTAAGTGTGATCTGGGAGATCTCATGGCCAGCTCTGCTAGAGATGAAGTATGCGTGAAAGCAGCATGATGCGTGGGCATGTGTCGCACACTGCATGCAGCATGCTATGGCTTCGGAGGACGGCTGAGTGTTAAAAACACTGTGTTGAAAACACTCACAGGGATTCGTGTTTGTCAGCAGCGTGTGCTGTTGTGCGTCCCAGCAAGCTTCACACCTTATGTTTTGTGCCGCGCGATACAGCTGAAGATACAGCAGCAGCAGCATCTTGTTAGAGTCATTGACCAAGCAGCGCAGATGCTCAGGTGCGGCCCAGGGTATGTTACTTTGGGCGGTTGCTTTGGGCTGTGTGTGAGTTTCTCTGCAGTGACATCGTTGTTGAAAGGGCAAGCAGCTGCAGCCAGCCCAGCATTTTCTAATACACACAGAGTGTGGCAGAGTCATTGGGTTGCTTGCCGCTGATGTATATATGATTATATACCTTACTAGATGTTAATATATTGTTATATACATAGTACATATATTATAGTATTCAATGGAGGGTACGTATGCCGCCAAGCAGCGGCGGCTGTAGTAGCAAAAACATAGTAGCATTTTCAGCACGCGGGTCAAGCGCTGTTAGTAGCACTCCCAGCATTTGTATTACTCTTCGATCTTTTGAGCTGCTTGCATGCAGCAGCAGGAGTGGCGGTTGCTGACTGCCCTCCAAACTCAGGATTGTAGCGTCAGCAGGATGCGTTACTAACAGTCACAAAGTCGCCGCTCCCTGTGGAAGACGGCTTGGCAGATCGCTGGTTGCTACTGGTGGTTGTGGTGGCAGTGTGTGCCACTTGTGCTACTGGTGGTTGTGGTGGCAAAGTGCCACTTGTTTGTGGTGGAAAGGCTTGTGCGCACTGTTTGGGTGCTCACTGCGTGATGTCAGGAGATGCATTTGTATGGTGTTGTGGGCCCTACGTGGCTGGCTGGTGGTTTGTAGGTGCGTTTTAGGACCTGTTACCAACATGTTACATGAATGTCATGTGAAATGTTATATGACACACTGCCTGGTGGCAATGGTGGTATGATGTGGTGCCTGTTTTGGTCGGGGGCATGTGCTGGCCGTAGACCAGGGACGCTCCAGGGTTTAGTCTTGGATTGGGATTTGAGGACAGGGTTTTGGGTTTTGCTGCCAAAACAGCATCACATGTACGGAGCTCTGCTGACGCGTACGACTTTGGGTTTTCGTGGTTTGTGGCGCACTGACGTTTTGTAGTTGATTGAGGAGTGCTGTGCACTCTAGAGACCCCTGAAACCCTCTCAATAGACATTGCAGGGCATCCCTGTTTACATACAGGGCTCTTGTGCTGCTGCTGCTGCTGCAATGTACACAGCGCAGAAGCCTATCAGGCTGTCTTTGGCACAAACTCCACGCACCCACTTGTACACACAGTCCCTCGGAGTGCTTGGCCACATGGCATTTGTGGCAGCAGCAGCATTGCTGATGTGCTGCAGCTGCTGCGACGCATGCTGTTCGGCTCGTAGCACTCAGCTGTGCTGCTGTTTTAACGTGTGCTTATTCAGCGCAGTGGTGTGGCACAGTAGGCCTAAACCATGCATGTGTATTGTGCTGTGTGATATGGGCAGTTCTTGGCAAGTTTTATTGTCAGGTTTCTGCCCTCTTGCGGCTGCGTTGGCTGCAAACTGTGCTATTGCAGCTGCATCTGTGTGTGGCTTTATTCCTGCTCTCTTTACGAGAGCGTTACGCAGTCTGGTGGTTTTCTGTTCTGTTGTTATGGCTGGTGGAGCGGCTGTTGTGCAGCTGCAACGTTTTCTTTGTGTGGTAGTCTTTCGTTCGTTTGGCCTCTTCTCCGGTTTAGGTGGGGTGCGGCCGTGTTGTCGTGTCTGCGGCTGTGCCTGGCGGCTGATGTTACTTTTGATGTCAGGTTTAGGATGGTCTGTTACGTTACGCATTGTTAGCCACGTGCTGGCTTCATGAGCCATGTGAGGTCACTGGTTTTCCGATTTCTTTCCTGTCTGTGCGGCCCGTTTGGCAGGTGCAGTTTGCTGCTGTGCGCTGTGCTTACTATGTGTGTTCTGGGGTCGGGGGTTGTAGATGTTTTGGAGCTCACACGCAGCACGCGCACCCGCTTGGCTGTTGTTCTAAAGGCTTTGTCTCTGCTTGCTTAGTGCCCTCTGTTCTGAGTGTACTGCGCGTCATTGGGTACCGTGAGTGCACTGGGTGCTGTCTATGACAGCTGCTCGGTGTTGTCTGTCTCTGCGCGTATATAACGTCACATACTATGCTCAAGCTCTAGCACCAGCTGCGTATTGCTGGAAGGAGATATGCAATATGCCTCTGTTAGAGGGGGAGAGAGTATCTGCACCCATCGCTCGTGTTGCTCTGCTGCACGGGGTTGTGATCTGCTAGAATTTGATATTCAGGGGGCTGTAGCAGTGCCACGACCGGCATTCTGCTGCAGCCTCCCCTGGGGAGAGCGCCGCAACAGTCCGGAGGGAGGGTGTTCACAGGGGCGGGTTTCGTATAGGCGCGCCTCTCATCTGTTGCCCTGGTTGCAGCGAGCTTAGCCCCCAATGGAGGTTTCAGTGCTTGGCAGCAAGCAAACAAATGTGCCTGGGCGCTGCTGCTGCTTATTGTGTGTCTGTTTCAGGGCTCGTGCTTTGGATAAGATGCGGTGCGTAGTGGTCTGGTGCAGCTGCCATGCACGACGGGTGCGGTTTGAGGTTCAGCGGTTCTGCAGGGTACATTGGTCACACTGTGGTGGCCCGGCCAGATGCTCTGGTATAGGCAGCGCATTGGTTGAAAGCCGGGGATGTAGTAGCACCTACACTACTACTGATGTTTGCAGCTGTGTGAAAAGTGAGGGGCCAGAAAGTGATGCGCAGGATGTACCGGCGCACGCAGCAAAGGGGGGTTCTATATCTTTTGGGTGCGCCTGTGAGTCTGTGAGTCTGATTCACGGGGCGCAAATATCAGCAGCTGCACGAATCTGCGGCGCGCTGTGTTGTGCTGGGACTGCAGCTGTGATGTGTTACATTGCACCATGCATTGCGTGTGGTGGATGTGTGTGTCATAGTGCGGCCGGCAAGCACTGAATTCCTTTGGAATGCGCATGAGCACATGCGCGTACGTGTGCATCTGTAGCGTGCTTGGGCTGTGTGCTTTGAGAGCGGTTCCATGGGAGTCGAGCCTCTGTGCCTTCCTTTGCGGGTGCTTGTTTCCCATCAGCGGTCGGAGCAACTTGCTCTCCGGCTGGCCACGCGCCTGCACGCGTGTTTTTGTGTGATCCTCTGTGCTCTGAAGAGACTACTACTAGTATTTTTGCAGTACGTTTGCTTAGTTTGCTCGCGCAGCGCTGACGTTCTGACTGATGTGCTACATGGCTGAGTTGTTCTGGCGTCTGCCTGTGGCCGTCACTCACCAGGACAGCCTTCTAAAACGTTGCTACCATCCAGGGTTGTCTGTCTGGGTTTCACGTACCCCGCTAAAATGCATGCTTGGGGTTTTGCGGTTTTGGCTGCACTGCTTGAGCTGGTGTTGTGTGGTGAGCAGGGCTGTCAATCGACCTCAGCTTCCGGGTGCGTGTGTGCCTTGCGTTACATTCGCTCTACGGTTGTGCCTCTTCAAAAGTCTTCACGTGTGGCCAGGGAAGTGTTCCTGGCCTGCTTGAGCAGGCAGCATTCCACAAGATTGTGTTGCGGCTTTTTTTGCGATTCTAGCAATTTGCGGTGTTGGATTGTGCGTGTGCAGCGACCAGCAGAGCTCTCTGCTGTGTGGTGCTGACCCTGCTTGCTGCGTGCCGTTGCAGCAGCAGCAATGTGAAAGCTCCCGCTTGTCATGTGTGTTGTGTCTGTATGTGGAGTTTTCAGGCCTGTGTGCGCCGTGTCCGATTGTGTTACATTGTTATACTGTGCATGCTCGGGGTTTGGGGTTTGGCAGGAGCTTGATGTTGTGAGATCTGGGGTTCAGCGGTCCAGTCCCTGGAGCTGGGACTTGGTCCGATTGGGTGGTTGCTGTTGATGTATCTGCATTTGGCTTGGGTGTGTCACCTGAGTTCTTTTTCAAGAGACAGAAGACTGACAGAACTCGATCATGTGTTGTGTCTGCTTGTGTACGTGTGTGTGTTTCTGCAAAGCAAATCCTGCATATAGCTAATCGTACTGAGGATATCGAGTGGATTAGGCGGGCTTGTCGTGCTGCATTTGACTGTTCCAGTGGCCGTTTTGCATTGCAAACGGAGCACGCGCAGCGCCTGCCTTTTTCCACACACTTTTGCCTCTAATGTGTTTTTGCGTGTGGCTCTATTGTGGTTTTGCGTGTGGCCCGCTCGTCTGGCTTCTCTCACAGTGCTTGCATGCGGTTTGGATACCCGGCAAGGCTTGCTGTACTCATATACACATGCAGATCTGCTCGTGTCGTTCCTGAGTGCACAAGCGGTGTGACTGCTGCATTTCGTGTATTGCTGGGCACAGCAGTGCTGCTAGAACCATCAGCGCTGCAGTTGTGCTTTGTTTCTCTTCTGATGTTTCTCTTCTGTGTAGCTAAATCCACATTCAATGCGACTGGGGTGTTTAATATAGCTGGGGGTGGGGCTTTGAGGGGGTTTAGGGTTGCTCTGCGGTGTTTGGTACATGTTTTGGAAGCGGCAGCTGTTGATGCTTCTAGGCCGGCTGTCAAACAGCAAAGGATCAGCAGCAAGGGGATACGGCCCTTGCAATACGGCTGATTGCTGTTGTTGGGTTGGGTGGAAAGTTCTACGGTGTCAGATAGACGACACACACGCACGGCGATGGTATGCCGTGTATCTGCATTTGAAGTGTCAAGGTTTTGCAAGCACACATTTGTCCCCTCAAAGAGCGTGCGTGTTTCAGCGCTGCTATTGACAAGACTGGCTGCTCTAGCGGTCACAACGTTTTGTGTTCGTTCATTGTGGTTACGTGTTACCTTTGTTGTCAGCGCGTGTTGGTGTGTGTCCTGGGTGTCGGTTGGGAGCTATGCACAAGCATGCCGCAGCAGCAACTGCATTTTTTACATGCGGTTGTTGTGTGTTCATGCAGTGTGACAAGTCAGGTGTGTGTTTGGCACTTTGCAGTTTGTCACATGCAGCTGCTTGCAGGGGCTGCTGCATTCTGATGGAACCTCTACGTGCAAATGGCACCCATCGGCGTTCATACTTTTGATGCAGCTGCAGCAGCAGTGGATGCATAGTGATGGTGACAGGGCAATTTGATGTTTTGTGGGACCGTGTGTTGTTTGTGGTTTGTCTTTTGTTGTTGTTTGTGGCAGGGCCTTGCCCTGTTTGTGGTGGCAGGATGCAGGCGGCTTTGCAGGAACTTGGTAACAAACGTAACTTCTGAACGTGATGTCAGCAGTGCATGTGCAGCCGAGTCCTTGACAGGCAAGCAACCACTGACACAAGGCACACACCCGGCTAGTGCGTGAGCATTGTTGTGGCACACGCTGGTCAGCGTCAGCCTCATAAGTTCGTGGCGAGTGTAACGACCCGCACGCCTGTAGGGCGCTTTGACATGTACCCAGTGCATCTGTTGAGTGACATTCGGTGTGACGTGGCGATGCCAAGCCCGGGGCACCGCGGGACAAGGTGTCCAGATTCGAACTGCACTTCGCAGCTGCTGCCGCTCTGTCTTTGTCCCCGCACGTGGCGCCCCTGCCAGCTACGTCAACGCTCAAAGCAACTAAACGCTTGAAACGGCCGATGCATCGTTCGGCAGCGAGCTTGTGGCAGGGGGCAGCCATGTACAGTGGTCACTCATGTTACTCATGTCCAGTGAATGACGCACAGCTGCCCCGTTGCCCCTGCCCCGGGCTTTCCTGAGCACGCACTGTCTGGATTCTTCGCTTGAATCGTTCAACGTCGTTAGGAAAGGATGCTGTTTTGTGTTGGAGAGCGTGCTTCGGTGAGGACACTGCGGGGCACTGTCTCCTTGAATAATGGACACTTTGTCCCCTTGTCCCTGGCTCGTGGCAGAAGCAAGACACGTGGAGTCTGTACGCCGACGCTTCTGTTGCGTTCAGCGTTTCTCATGCTTTGCCTATGCGTATCTCCCCGCAGCAGTCGCTGCACACCTTAATTACGCGACACTGTTCTCGGTGCAGATGCGTTATGCAGACCTGCACTGCACTGCTTGGAAGCTTTTGAACCGTAGACAGTAAACAGCGAACAGCTGCAGCTTGACCAGTGCCTTGCCGAAGCCCGGCCGGACAATTGTGCTCGTCGCACGGGCTGCCTGTACAGCGCGAAGCGTATTCGGATCTCAAATTGACGATCTTGCTCTTGTTAGGTAAGTTCGTTCTACTGTACAGGCTAAAAGGCGGACACTAGCCCGGACGCAAGCAGGTCACAAGCAGCAGCAGCTAGTGCTCAGGCAAAGTGGCAGCAGCAGTCATCCCGCACGCACTGCTGAGCATTGCACAGTTTGTATTACTGCACGCAGCTGTTTGAAGCACGCAACAGCACGCTAACTTCAGGAGGCGAACACCTATGTGACGTAGCCACTCTCTCAGAGACTGTTGCACCAGCTGTACTAGCTAGTCACTAGCATGTGACATGTACCAGCTAGTACATGTACTTGCATGGACCGTCCATACGTGCAAATGACGGCAAACAAACAGTGATAGCCTGCAGCTGCAGCTTGATCAAGCTCTCATGAGAGGGGTAGGAAGGGGGTGACTGCTTTGGCTTCTTCGCATGCTGACTTGTTGGTCACTACGGTGGCAGACACACCCAGCACACTTTGTGGTGGGCAGTCCCCAGCAGCAGCTGTGCAGCATCCCAGCAGTGACTGTCAGTGTCAGCCAAACATTGATAATGCATCCAGTAGTGGTGCATTGCTCTGCTGCCAATGAATGTGCCGGGCATGTCTAGCAGCTGCCAGTTTGACCTGATCAACCTAATGGGTTCTGAGTTCGCATCTGACTGAGCTCATTCAATCTTCGTTGACTTACAGGGGTACAGCGCTCATGCGGCAAGCCTGAGTACGCCACAGCAGTCGTTGTCCAGAACGTACGCAGTCCAACCTGTGTGCCCAGGTCACTGGACAGCTGCAGGCACTGGTACTGTCCCCAGGGACACAGTGACCGGAGGGAACTCATTCAGTAGGGACAGCAGCGACACAGTCTGGACAGCTGCAGGCAACAGTACTGGTTCAGCCTGTGTGTCCAGCTCACTGGACAGCTGCAGGCAGCATAACTGCCAGTGTCCCAAGGTACATTGTCCCCAGGAACACAGTGACAGTAGGGACAGGGACACATGGGCAGCAGGGACACAGCCACTGCAGGGATGCATACTGAGCAGGGACAACAGGGACACAGTGGCAGGGACACCGTGGAGACAACTTCGTGTTGTACACAACCACCTAGCCTAGTTGAATTAATTTCTGCACATTACAGAGCAGATGTTTAGCTGGATTTGTGCTGTATGTCGTCTTCAATGACGCTGCTGCAACCACCAGCAGGGGCAGCAGCACCAACGCTCGCTGCTGCTGATTCAGCGGCTGCTGTGCTTGCTAGCGTCCGTTCCTTTGGTGGTAGCAGCAGCAGCAGAAGCAGCAAGGAAGCAAGTCAGGGCCCCACGCCGGGCGTCAATAACATGTTAGTTTGTTACAGGCCACCGCCACGCCTGACACGCAAGCACTTCATGCTGAATTTAGCACCCAAGAAAAGAAAGACAAAGCATCTCAAGCTCAGCAGGAGTCTTTCTGCTCCTGCTGCTGCTGCTGCTGCTTATGCAGCAAACAGTGGCAGTGTGGCAGCAGCGGCAGCAGCAGCAGCAGCAGCGCGTGCTAGGCTCTCAGCTCAGAGCCAAGAGCAGCAGCAGTGGCCAAGCAACAGCTACAGCAGCAGTCTTAGCAGCATGTTTGCACTGAAAGCCAGCATGCAGCGCAGCAGCAGCAGCAGGGCGAATGCTGCTGCAGATGCTGCTGCAGTTGCTGCTGCTGCTATCCCACCTCGAAGCCTTGCCTTCAGGGACAGGCTGGCCCTGCTATGGCAGCAGCAGCAGCAGCAGCCAGATGTGCAGCACGGCACCATGCAGCAGCAGCAGCAGCAGCAACAATTAAATTATCCAGCAGCATCGATTGCGCTGATTCCGGCCAAGCAACCAAGCAGTACTGAGAAGGCAACCTCTGGCAGCAACTGCCTGACACAGCAGCAGCAGCAGCAGCAGGCACCCCCAAAGGCTCACTGGAGCCGCAAGCAATCATGGGAGGCGGCTTGGCAGGTAGCACAGGCCATGGACCAGCAGCAGCAGCAGTCACGGCCATTATTGCCATTGATTAAACTGCACCAGCAGACGGCACCGCCACTGCGGCAGCAGCAGCAGCACCAGCAGATGGCATCGCTACTGCGGCAGCAGCAGCAGCAGCAGCCACGACCATCAGTGCCATTAGTGCCGCTGCACCAGCAGCAGCAGTAGCTGCCGCCGCCGCCGCGGCAGCAGCCACGGCCGTTAGTGCCACTGCACCAGCAGATGGCACCGCTACTGCAGCAGCAGCAGCAGCAGCTCACGGCACCGCCACTGCAGCAGCAGCAGCAGCAGAAGCAGCAGCAGCAGCAGAAGCAGCAGCAGCAGCAGAAGCAGCAGCAGCAGCAGAAGCAGCAGCAGCGGCAGCAGCAGCCGCTGCCACTCCACCACCAGATGACACCGCTACTGCGGCAGCAGCAGCAGCACCAGCAGACGGCGCCGCCACTGCGGCAGCAGCAGCAGCAGCCGCTGCCACAGCAGCAGCAGCAGCAGCAGCCACGTTTGGTACATCGTGCTGGGCTGAACAGCCGGGCTGGACAGCAGCAGCAGCAGCAACTGCAAGCAAGGCGTAATGTCCTGCACCTGCCAACAGTCGAAGTGCCAATGGCAGCTGCTCCTATGCCGCCACCACCACCACCTGCAGCAGCAGCGGCAGCAGCAGCAGCAGCAGCGGCAGCAGCAGCAGCAGCAGCGGCAACAACAGCAACAGAAGCAGAAGTTACAGAGCCCCTACCACCACCAGCAGCAGCAGCAGAGCCCCTACTGCTGCTGGCAACAGCAGCAGCAGCAGCAGAAGCAGAAGCAGCAGAAGCCACAAAGCCCCTACCAGCAGCAGTATCAGCAATGCATCAGCTTATCGCCTTAGCTGCTGGCCTGGCACCTGCTCATGAGTTGTTGAACGGTTTGAATGCGGATGTAACACAGAAGCCAAGGCGCACAGCAGCAGCAGCAGCAGCAGCAGGAGGTGTTAGCCAGGCAAGCTTCACTGCTACTGACGGTTCAGGTGATACCAATCACAGCAGCAATAACAAGCTTGAGAAGGTTGCTGCACAGCTGCTGTCAGATCTGCTGCTAGAACAGAAACTGCAGCAGCAGCAGCAGCAAAGTTTGACAGTGGTGCAGCTGCTACGAGCAGCAGCAGCGGTGTTCAGTGCAGTTTCAGATATCGTCTGAAGTGCTAGCCTCTGGCAGCCTGCGCTGAGCGCAGCAGCCGCAGCAGCAGCCGCTGTCTGCAGAGCAGTAGCAGCAGCACTATTGGCAGCAGCAAAGGTCGACAGAGGTGCAGCTGCTGCGAGCAGCAGCAGCCGTGCTCAGTGCAGTTTCAGTTGTCGTCTGATTTGGTAGCTTCTGGCAGCATATGGCAGCGCACTGCTGGCAGCAGCAGCAGCAGGAGGTGTTAGCCAGCCAAGCCTCACTGTTAGTGACGGTTCAGGTGATATCAATCACAGCAGCAATAACAAGCTTGAGCTGGCTGCTGCACAGCTGCTGTCATATCTGCTGCTAGAACAGAAACTGCAGCAGCAGCAGCAGCAGCAAAGTTTGACAGTGGTGCAGCTGCTACGGGCAGCAGCAGCCGTGTTCAGTGCAGTTTCAGATGTCGTCTGATGTGCTAGCTTCTGGCAGCAGTGCAGCAGTGCCTGCTAAGCAGTAGCAGCAGCACTATTGGCAGCATCAGCGGCAACACAGCTTAGCACGAGGCTGTCAGTGCAGCTGCTGCCAGCCAAGAGCAGTTTTCAGTAGTCGTTTGATGTGCTAGCTTCTGGCAGCAGCGCAGCAGTGCCTGCCAAGCAGTAGCAGCAGCACTATTGGCAGCAGCAGCGGCAACACGGCTTAGCATGAGGCTGTCAGCCTCATGACAGCAGCCTCATGACAGCAGCTGTCAGCGCTGCTGCTGGTGTTTGACAGCACGCCAGGCGCGGCCAGCTGTTGAACAGTGGCTGTCAACGGCTCGCTGGCTTGTGCTGGGGTCTGAATTCAGCTTGACTCAAGCAGTGGGACATGTGTTGTATTGTATTCTACTAGAACAGTGTCATCGAGCCATGAGTTAGCATCTCCTCATGGGCCATGAAATGACCAGTAGTCACCGTGACTACTAGTAGTAGCAGTCACTACAGATTCTGTGTAGCTGCTGTTTCATGTAGAAGTACTGTGTATTGGCCGAAGGCAGATTTTGCCACAGCCACAGTGGGTCAAGCCAGCGTTGCATGCATGTGCATATGATGGAGTTCTTGCAACAGCTGTGCAGCTGCCACACTGTGACCGTTACAGCGTGGCACGTCATGAGTTTGCAACACCTAATTACGTTCAACGTGACTACTAGTAGCAGCAGGAGTTCTGGGTAGCTGCTGTTCAACATGGCATGGCATGTGGAAGTACTGTAGCTGCAGCTGTGCCACTGCCACACTGTGACTGTCACAGCGTGGCGAGCAATGAGTTTGCAACACGTAGTCACCGTGACTACTAGTAGCAGCAGGAGTTCTGGGTAGCTGCTGTGTCATGTGGAAGTACCGCAGGCAGATTTTGCCACAGCCACAGTGGGTCAAGCCAGCCTTGCATGCATGTGCAGATGATGAAGCTGTTGCACCAGCTGTGCAGCTGCCACACTGTGACCCGGTGTTACAGCGTGGCACGCCATGAGCTTGCAACACCTAGTCACGTTTACTACTAGTAGCCTACTACTGCTGAGCAGGAGTTGCGGGCAGCTGCTGTTTCATGTGGAAGTATCGCAGCTGCCGCAGCTGCCACACTGTGACTGTCACAGCGTGGCACGCCATGTGTTTGCAACTCCTGGTCACGTTGACTACTAGCAGTAGCAGGAGTACACAGCAGCCAAGGCGCACAGCAGCAGCAGCAGCAGCAGCAACAGCAGCAGCAGCAGTAGCAGTAGCCTACTCCTGGGGAGTTCTGGGTTGCTGCTGTTTCTTTTGGAAGTACTGTAGCTGCCGCAGCTGTCTCAAGCAGCCTGCTTGATGGAATTTTTGTGTAGCTGCTGTCTCAAGCGCAATTGAAATATCTAATACAATGATTGTGTAGCTGCTGTCTCGAGTGAAATTTCTGTGTAGCTGCTGTTCAACAGCCTTGAATGTCAAGTGGAGGTTCTGTGTAGCTGCTGTTTTAACTTGAAACGTCTAGTAGACGTATTGTGTAGCTGCTGTCTCAAGCGCAATGGAAGTATTGTGTAGCTGCTGTCTGGAGTGGATGTTCTGTGTAGCTGCTGTTGAACAGCCTTGAATGGTGAGTGCAAGTACTGTAGCTGCCGCAGCTGTCTCAAGCGGCAGTGAAGTATTGTGTTGCTGCTGTCTCAAGCGGCAGTGAAGTATTGTGTAGCTGCTGTTTAAAGCGGAAGTGAGGTATTGTGTAGCTGCTGTCTCGAGTGGAAGTTCTGTGTAGCTGGTGTTCAACAGCCTTGAATGTCAAGTGGAGGTTATGTGTACCTGCTGTTTCAAGTAGCCTACGGCGTATTGTGTAGCTGCTCAGCATCATTCAGCGTTCAACGCACATAGTATGTAGAGTACACAGCCGCCGGCTGTATGGCATTCCAAATTTGAATGATTATGAATGGTCATTGGTTGACAATTCAAAATGGTCACTGTGCAGTCAAACGCTGCGTCATCATGACATTCAAGTTGAATAACATTTGTTCATACAAGGGGCATGAGACTTTGCATTCGTTCAACTGTCTGCACTGCAGTTGGCTGTTGTGTGCTGCATGGAATGTGTTGGTACATGTTACTAATTTTGGCCTTTGAAATGTTGCAGCCTACAATGTACGGTACATGTACATGCAAGTAAAAAAGAAGGTACGGATTGTGACGCGTCATTGCATGTGCACAGTGACTGCTGTGCTGCTGCTGCTGATGATGATGATGATGGTCATCATAGCCGCTATGGCATGGAATTTGCTTGCCAAGAAAACTGTTTTGTCTTTGCCCATATGCGTTGGTCAACTTGGTTGGCCCCTGATCACATTTGGGATCCCAGTCCTGGATGAGTGAAGCTTGTAATGCAATGCACTTTTTCCATATATTTTTTGTACACGTGCTACAAAAAACATTAGCGCGGCACTACCGTTCGTTGAAAACCCACCGCCTATTTTTGAATTACTTTTTTCCTGCGGGCTTATTCAATGAAGGGTTCAACCGGTTGAACCGGTGCCGCACTGTACAGTCACTGGGTCAACCAGCAGTACAGCAGTACAGCACTGGGCCAACCAGCAGTACAACACTGGGCCAACCAGCAGTACAGCAGTACAGTACCAACCAGCAGTACAACAGTACAGTCACTGGGCCAACCAGCAGTACAGCAGTACCGCTTGTACGTTACAAGCATGTTAGTAACAGGTTAGTAACGTGACCTGCAAAAGACGATGTCTACCCACTAGGATTTTGCCCTGTATACGATGTGAAGCCGTTCGGAACGAATCATTCGCCTAGTAGGCGGATCCTGGACTCCAGGTAAAGCAACATCATACCTTCATGGTATGCATGATGCAATGCTTGACCAGGAGCGGCCCGCTCAAGCTCTCCTGGAACTGCGAGTGGGCTGTCCATGCAGGCAAGCCGTCCAGCATGCAGGCATCACCGTCAAACGGTATCCTTTCCGGGTGCTGGGCACCTCCTGGAATAAGGGCGCTTGGCGTGTCACACGGAAGTGATTGGTGGCGGCTGTGCCGTAGGCCTCCGACAATCAGGTTCGCTGAGCGCAATCGGATTGCTGTGTATGGCCAGCCAGTGGATTTCGCCCCCTTGTAACCAACAAAAAACCGGTGTCCTACACGGCCTCTGGTTCAACCTGCGTGGCACGCTGCGCTGTAAACTCTTTGCACTGCAGATGCGTATCTGGCGGTGATGCCTACATAGGGGATGTCAACAAAATGCTTCACTCTGGCAGGTTGTTGGCCCGGTGGGCAGACATCCCCTCCAAGGGGCAGTGCCAAGCACAATGTGTGAGGACCCCCTAAGCACGAAGGATGGCAGTCAGTCGCGCTGAGACAGTTATGGGGATAGTGAGGCCCTCACTAACCCCTTAGTAGGGGGGTTGAACAGGAGACCTGGGGAGTAGCGCTAGATGGTTCACCATGGCAGAAGTGGGGGAATGTCAACAGTACTACTGGCTGGCGGTGATGCCGCATGTAGGCTACATGCTGGACGACTTGCCTGCATGGACAGCCCAATTTGATTGGGCTCGGAGTACCAGGAGGTCTGGGCGGGCCCTCCTGGTCCAGCATTGCATTGAGGTATGACTTTGCTTTTACCTGAAGTCCCGGATCCGCCTAAAATCGTTCACTTCTCACCTGTGCCGCACTCAGTGTCAGCACTCTGTGCCAGTCGGATTAACCTAATCATTAATATAATATAATTAATATTGCCAGCCCCAGCCAGCATTACAGCAGCCACAGCAATACTGGTGAGGCACTTGCATGCGTGCGCAGCCTTGCATGCCCTGGCAAGGGTAAGGTGTCTCTGCATGTTGTTCTGCTAGGGTGCTGCTGCATTTTTTTGCTGCTACATTTCACTCATCATGTGAAAACTTTGTAGCACTCTAGCTGAAAAAGCATGCAGAGACACCCAACCCCTGCATGCAAGCAGTAAAGGCTGCGCACGCATGCAAGGCTGCTCATCATTGTCATCATGTGCACCAGCCAGTACAAGTCCGCTCCCCCACCTGAGGTACACAACAAAGAAACATGTTACATCAAGCCATACCGGTGCCGCGCTGTCAGCACTACAATGATTGGGCATACTGAAAGCCACGATCTTACACCTCCCCCCCCCCCCCCGCGGGTACCACAGTTGCAGCCAGCAGTGTACAGCAGTACAGCAGCAACAGCACTACAGCCCAGGCCACTAACACTGTAGCTCTAGATACAGCAAATGCCCCGCCGCGCGCTTTCTGATTGCACCAACACATGACAGACGACACAGATGGAGAAATCACCATCGGATGTTCTGGACCCTCATCAAAGCGCATGCGGAGCAGTACTGATAGCCCAACTATGCTCAACTAAATGCTGCCACCGCAACAGCGGCAGCGCGGTCCATGCAAAAGCAGCAGCAGCAGCACTTTAGCAGGACAGCAAGAACAACACATGTCACTCTGGAGAGATCTCACAATACATATGTGGCCGCAGTACGTTCCACACGGATGAACCCAGCAAGCAGACACCAAAGGTTGCTGATTACACAATCCAGCTGTCATACCATGTTATGGCAAGTTATGTAACACATATAACTGGATCAGCGGGGCCAGCACAAACTCTGTACCATGCATGCAGCGCTGCGTCCTTTTGCACGTTATGTGCTGGCAACCCAGCCACCGAGCATTGTGAAGTGAACTTTTTGGGCGGATCCTGGACTCCAGGTAAAAGCAACATCATACCTTCATGCAATGCTTGACCAGGAGCGCCCGCTCAAGCTCTCTTGCTACTCCTGGTAAGTGGGCTGCTCAGGTTTACGTTGCACCCAGCCGTCACAACATACCAACTCTCCAGTGCTAATGCTGCTGTTACATTATTATTGTAACAGCCACAACATAACAGAGCTCAGACAGTACACAAGTGGCGGCCGGGAGCGGCTATAGAGAACACAACCCAGGAGTGTAGCGGATCGATGTCAAAAGCAGACGTCGAAATTGCCTGATGAGGTCAGCCACCTGCCACACGCCTGCTAGCAACGAGTCGGCTGCTCAACATCGCCACGCAAAATCCCACCGAGTCCCGCAGTTTCCCACAAAGCCGAATCGACAGGTGTGCCCATCCAACAGAGACAGGTGAAACGCCCGTCCGCGGATAACCCCTGCGCACCTAACACACAGCGGCAACCTCCAAAGCACACCACACGTGAAACCCACGCAAGCGCTGCTTGCTGAAAACACATTGCTGTTGCAACTGCGCATTGCTGTTGTATCACTGACAGCCGATAGAGCAGGGGGAGGGGGAGGAAACATGCTGCAGCAAGGACGTGCATTTGCTGCTGTCGCACGCACCAGACTTCACATCTCGCAGCTTTTGTGGTTGGCTGCCTAACAGGCCTTGCTGCAGCACCGTACCTGACTGCAGCTCGCCACAGATACATTCCCAGCTCATTGGGGCGTCACTCAAAATCCACACGTTATATAACATATATAACATAAATAACACCACAGCACAACAGATCAACCAAAGCACAACAACTCTAGCAAAGCACGTGTGTTACATAACAGATGGGTAACAGCTCATGCAACCCATACTTACGTATGGCACCGTCTAGGAGTCGACTACAACACAGCCCAGTAAATCGCACACCCGCTCCCTGTTATGAATGAAATCCAAACGTCCCGATCTCAGCACTACTGTATCATCACGCAGTGACTCGCAAATTGCAGTACACAGGAGAACCCTAAAAGATAACCACCAGCCAGCAGCCAGTCTACCGACACAGGGTGATGCAGGATACATAACCCTGAAAGATAACATCAGCCCGCAATGAGTTCGCCAGATCAAGGTGCTGCAGCCTGCCGTAACTGCAAACTGAGCCCTGTAAAAACAGCCTACAAGATGACCACCAGCTAGCAGCCAGTCCACCAACATAAGGTTGTACCTAGACCCAATCCCTTCCTGATTCAGCGGCTGTCGCCTGCACCCTCAGGTTGAACCCAGAGCATCGAACCCTAACAATGCGATCAGTGCGCGGTCCGCTGCCCCCATTGCAGTTTAAGCAGACCATTGTGCACAGCTGCAGCAGCACACATGGCGGCTGTGCAAGTGAGCACAGCTGACTGCGCCCCGCTGCTGTAACTGATAAGGATGGTTGTCACTGACCCCACGCAGCTGCAGGAGAAGTGACAGTGCTGCACAAATGAGCGCAGCCCGACAATGCGATCAGTGCGGCCCGCTGCTGTGACCCAAGCTGATTGTTACTGACACACCGAGACCGCTGGAAATGACAGTTGAATGATACTAACACTGTTACTGACACACAGAGGCGTTGGAAATGACAAACTTTGCCAGCTGTACACCTGAAGCATGCAAACATGCAAAGAGGCACGGGTCCCAAGGACATATATAACAATTGTTATATAACAAGTGTGCCAAGCAGTGATAACAAACTGAAAGGTGTAGATCGTGAAATTTGCACAGGCAGCGCTACAGCAGTGGCAATGCCCAGGGTTTAAACACCAGCGGGGGCAGACACACAGAACCCTAAACCACACCAAGACTGTTATACACTGCCTGCAAGCCACGTAACTGCGTGACGCAGCAAGCTGCGATTGTGTTACGACAGATCCAGCATCAAAAACACTTTGCCACCGGCAGTGGTTGCAACGCTGTCACTCCGTAAATGCAAATCTCCGTCACATAACAGAGCGCGCCTCATGTCAAGCACTAAACAAGGGTGCTGTCAGAGTGCTGCAACAAAACCCTGAGATGCCTTGCGTAAGTAGCAGTAACATATCAAGTTGTCAAGGCGAAACTCAGCGCAACAAGACTGTGGGCTGCATACGTAAGTGCAACACCAAGTGCAACACAGATTCCCCCCGCATGTAAAAGCGCAACGTCCGCACCACAGACTATGGGCTGCATATGCAAGCGCCAACAGCAACTGCAAACACCAGCCCCCCGGCATGTGCATCAAATTGCTAAAGCGAGACTCAGCGCACCAACCCACGTGAAGCATACGCAAGTGCGGCACCAAGTGCAGCATCAACCCCCCGGCATGTAAACGTGAAACCTCCGTACAACAGGAAGACTATGCGCCACATAAGCATGTGCCACACCAAGTGCAACACCAAGCCCCCGGCATGTGAGATCAAAACGCAAAGGTGCAAGCTCAGCGCACCCAGCCAACCTGTTGCATACGCAAGTGCAGCACCAAGCCCAGGATCAACCACCTGGCAGGCACCATCATAATCAAAACCAAGCTGTCACGGCAGCATCAGTGCGCCAAGTGCAACACCAAGCCCCCGGCATGTAAACGCGAAACCTCTGTACAACAGGAAGCCTATGTGCTGCAACTGCAAAGTGCCAACACCAAGTGCAACACCCACCCACCGGTATGGGAAGGCGCAACGCAGCGCAACAAGACTATGGACTGCGACTGCAAAGTGCCAACACCAAGTGCAACACAGAATCCCCCGGCAGGGTACCATCATTACCAACACTACCAACACTAAGTTGTCAACAGAGCACGTCAGGGCACCAAAGACATTTGTGCTGCATCCGCAAGTGCGGCACCAAGTGCAACACCAACCCCCGGCAGGTACCATCAAATTGTGAACACTCAGCGCACCAACCCCACCTGCTGCATATGCAAGTGCAGCACCAAGTGCAACACCAAGTCTCCCAAGCAGGCATCATAACCAACATCGAGTTGTCGCCGGAGCACATCAGTGCGTCAAGTAGTATCAAGTAGGCATCGCCAAAGAGGTGCGCGAAGCGCTTAGGCGTTGCCTACTTACTACTCAAATGCAACCCCAACCCCCCCCAACAGGTACCATCACAACCCCCTCTCACCCTGTGTTCATCATCAAGACCTCATGGTTTGCTTTTAATGTAATACGACAAAACAGAGTCAACAATAGTCTGAACTTGTCTCAACAGTAGCTGTAGCCAGTCGCATTACGCTATTGCTTTTCAAATTACTTACTACTCAAATGCAACCCCAACCCCCCCCAACAGGTACCATCACAACCCCCAGCGTAGCCCACATACTCTCTCATTACATCATAACCAACACCAAGTTGTCATCAAGTGGCAAGAAACCACACAACTATGCCACAACTATTTGCCACAGCCAGAGCAGCACATCTCGTATGCAAGCAGTAGGTGAGAGAATGAGAGGGCCGAACATGACGTACATACAGAAGCACTGTGATCTTCCGCTCCTGAGGGGCGCAGGGCCGATGGCGTTGATGCTATGGCTTAATGGGTAACATGATGATGATGAGAAGCACTGTGACCTAGCAGAAAAGCAAGCCAGCCAGTTGAGACATCCGACCCCTGCGTACAAGGCGCGCTGCACGAATGCAACATGATGTTGCCAGTAAGAATACCACAACTGCCAGGCGTTTATCTCAACAGCAACATGCAGCATTGTGCCTGCCCGTCCTGCTGTAACCACAAGCACCCAAGTCAAAATGCAACATCCAAGTTGTAGTAACGTAGCGGCACTCTCAGAACGCTCAGAAAAGTGACGTCACGGGTAACAGTGGGGAATGCAAATCCTGCCCCAGCCGAAAGAGGCCACGGGCGGCAGCGTGGAAGTAACAGCCAGATGTAACATAGTGACAAAGTGACAAGCAAAAGTAACAAGTACACACGTTGCACTCCAAGATTGCTGCCGCGAGGCCGCAGCAGGCGTAACATCTCAAATGACATGGCAGGATGCGCCTGGAAGGTGTTATGTAACACAAATGTAACACATCCTGTTGAAATGCCATCAGAGCAATCCAGCAAGGCCCTATAAAAGGGCCAAAAGCCTGAAGCAGCAAGACAAGTGCTAAGTTGCGCAAGCCAAGACTTTTGTGACTATGCCCAAATCAACATCAAGTGCTGCAGGCATACGTGTAAAGTAGACCGAGCAGAGATCTGAGTGGTATCATCGCAAGTAAAAGTCGGCAAGGCACGACCCACAGCAAATCACCAGGTTGGGTTCTGCTGCAAGACACTTCACAAAGAGGATCCAAACTAGCATTGAGTTCTGCTAAAAAAGAAACATCCACACTCCAAAGACTGTTGACCCGCGTGCACACATGTACGCAGGAGGCGAATTCACCACTACACCCCCCAAAAAAAGGACACACACTTGCTATTGCAACGCATGCATGTACACGTATCGCCAGACCCACCTTTACCCTGATCCACAACATCCAAACACAAGCATGCTAAGAGGGAAGAATTCAGCACATGTACACACCAGCTGCACACGTACACAGAGAGGGACCTTCCGCACCAGCAGCAGCAACAGCAGCAGCAACACGCTGTTGCCAGTGCAGAGTGCCAGGCAGACGACATTAGACAAGAGAGGGACCTTCGCCGCAGTAAGCACACAATGACGCTGCCACTGCTGTCGCTGCGCCATGCGTGTGTGAGCACACACTGTGCCATGCAGTTGTGAGCACGTCACAGCATGCCCAATCACACTGCAGCTGCACTCGTACACAAGCGAGGGACCTTTCGCGCAGCAAGCACACAGTGACGCTGCCACTGCTGTCGCTGCGCCATGCGTGTGTGAGCACGTCACAGCATGCCCGCTGCAGCTGCAGCAGCGTTGCCGGCTGCTGCTGCTGCCACCGCTGCTGCAGTGAGCACACACTGCACCATGCACTTGTGAGCACATTATAGCATGCCCAATCCCACTGCAGCTGCCGCTGCCGCTGCTGCAGTACGCACACTGCGCCATGCGATTTTAAGCACGTTACAGCATGCCCGTGCCACTGCTGCTGCAGTGAGCACACACTGCGCCATGCGTTGGTGAGCACATTACAGCACGCCCAATCCCACTGCGGCTGCTGCAGCGTTATGACGCTGCCACTGCTGCCACTGCGCCATGCGTTTGTGAGCACGTTTACTGCATGCCCAAGCACGTTGCCGCGCTCCCCGCACACGCAGATGAATCACACAGCAACACAGGCAGCTAGTTTGGCACCGCACCAGAAGCAGCAGCAACAGCAGCAGCAACAGCAGCAGCAACGTGCTGTTGCCGGTGCTCAAGTGCAGGCAACGTTACAGCATACCCAAGCTCACTGCGGCTGCTGCAGCATTGCCGGCAGCAGCTGCTGCATTTGCCAGCAGAACCCCCTCCTGCATTGCAAGCTGCATGACAGCATCATCGTCATCCCCTGCTGCTGCTGCTGCTGCTGCTGGATCTGCAACTCCAACAGCAGCAACTCCTTCCATCCCCTCAATTATGCTGAACCTACTAAGACTTCCACCTGCTGCTGCTGTTGCTGCTGTTGCATTGCCGGCAGCAGCAGCAGCAGTCTGCCGCATCCACTGCTGCTGCATCTGCATCTGCAGCGTATGCAGCTGCTGCGGCAGCGGCTGTGCAGCGGGCCACATGCCACCACCAGCCTGCATACCTGCTGCACCACCTGGTGCTGCTGCTGTCGATGCAACAACGTTACAAGGCCAGCTCATAGCAGCAGCACTGCTGCTCTGCTGCTGCTGCAGCAGCAGCTGGCTTCCTGATAATGCAGATGCATCTCTCGCAAGCCCTGCTGCGGAAAAGCTGCCACAGTAAACCTGCTGCGGACTCATCTGCTGCTGCTGCAGAGCCAAGCTGCTGCTGCTGCCTTGCGTAGTAGCATCAACAGCAGCAGCAGCAGCAGTGCTGTTGCCGAGCATACTCATGCTGATCTGGCTTCCAGGTTGGCAAGCAGATGCAGATAGGCTACTCCAAAACTTTGCTGCTTCGATACTTGCAGCGTCCTCAAAGCATCCTTGGCCACTGCTGTTTGGTAATGGCAGCGACGATGCGATCTGAGGCATGCTCTGCTGCTGCTGCTGCTGCATGACGGATTGCTGCAGCTGCAGCTGCATCTGCCGCTCAACCTGCTGCTGCTGCTGCTGCTCCTGTAGGGTTGACACGTCACCGCTGCTGCATGGCTGAGCTTCAGTCAAACTGACCCTCCTAGGAACCATCAACCCCCTACTTTGCTGCTGCTGCTGCTGTAACACAAGCCGGGCTTCTTCCATTAAAGCTCTACTCTCACTACTGGCGCTTGCGTACCTATTGACAGCAGTAGCAGTACCGCCCCTAACACCAACGGCACCACCACCAGCAGCCTCTATCGGAACAGATCCAGCCGCGAGCTGCCGCTGCGCCGCTGCTGTCGCTGCTGCTGCTGCTGCCGCTGCTGCTGCTGCCGCTGCTGCGATCGGCGTAGATCCACTCGCAAGCGAGTTAATCGGATTGCCTCTGTTGCTGCTGTTGTTGCCAGCAGCACTGTTGGGCCTTACAAGGCCGTTTACAGCTGCTGCCAAGCTCCGGAGGAGCTTGTTGCCTTTCTTAGGCTGCTTCTGCTGCGTTGCTGCTGCTGCTGCTGCAGGGTACTCTACTGCCTCCTGTTTGAACACCATCTGTGCTGCTGCTGCTGCTGTTGCTGGGGCAGCTGCTACATCCACAGACATCGGTGACACGCCACCTCCAATGTCATCTAGCACCAGCTGCTGCCGCCGCTGCTGCTGCTGCTGAGCATACATTGGACCACGGATGTAGCTCGGCGTCAGATCCAGATCACCCACCAGATCACCCGCCTCCACACCTCCAGGGTTCAGCCGCACCTGCGGTTTAGCTACTGCTAAACCGCCGCCGCCACCGGCACTGCTGCTGTGAACCCTGAACCCTTGCTGTGTTGGCACTAAACCCTTGGGGCTGATGTCCAGTAAGCCCTCAACACTGTCTGTCACCTCGGTGGCTGCTCCTGCTGCTGCTGCTGCTGCAGCACCTTCAAGCAGCTCAGTTGCCAAGCTCGGATCAGACGCAAGTGCTGCTGCTGCAGATGCTGTATCCATTTCGCTCCCATGACGACGCAGCTTATGTTTCTTTTGCCCATCCTGCTGCTGCTGCTGCTGCAGCTGCAACTCCTGTGCCACAAACACCCCTGCTGCACCACCCAAATCAGCACCGGCCGCACCAGCAGCACCAGCAGCACCAGCAGCAGCGCCACCGCCGCTGCTGCTGCTCTTGCTGCTCTTACGCACGTAGCAGCTGCCAGCGAAGCGCTTGGCAGCAGCAGCAGCAGCAGCAGCAGCGCCAGAGTCGGTTGGCTGTAGCACAGCATTGCCGCTGCAGCTGTTGCTGTCCAGACGGTGTCGCGCCTGCTGCTGCGCGCGCGACGGCTCCAATGTTTCGACCAGATCTAGATCCATCTGCTGCTGCTGCTGCTTGCCCTGCTGCTGTGCATGTCGCGCACTCACTGCGCGAGCATGCTGCTGCTGCCGCTGGTGCTGCGATAGCATTGTGTGCGAGTAAACAGTACCTAGCAGCTGCTGCTGCTGCTGCTGGTGGTTCGGATACTTAGGCTCCGCTTTTGCATGTACAACAGCAAAGCCTGTTGATGAAGATGCCTTGAGGGCTGCATCACTCTGACTCGCAGCAACACCTGTGCAAAATGACACAAGCAGCAGCAGCAGCAGGAGGCACGTGTGTGAGCGAAAGCAACACCTGTTGATGAAGATGCCTTGAGGGCTACATCACTCTGGCTTGCAGCGACACCTGTGCAAAATGACAGCAGCAGCAGCAGCAGGAGGCACGTGTGTGAGCAGAAGCAGCAGCATGTAGAGGACGATGCCTTGAGGGCTGCATCACTCTGACTTGCAGCAACGTCTGTGGAGGACAACACAAGCAGCAGCAGCAGCAGGAGACGAGCGTGTGAGCACAGCATGCAGCTGACGACACATTGGGCAGGAATGACTACCGCGCAAGAAAGGAGACACTGAATGAATGAATGAATGAGCTTCGCGTGGTGTGCTTATACTTGACACCCGCGTATGTTCAGGAAGGGGGCGTGTGTGACGATGAGGAGACCTCATGCGCTTTCACGCACCCTACCATCCCTGCCAGTCCCGAGGGAAAGGGGACACTCACATATTGAAGCACACCAACAAATGACAACACAAAAATGGGCGTACCAGGCAGCTTCAGTCTTCCAGTGTCAGCGGCTTAGGCTTGTGCCCAAGTGTCACGTCACAATCAACAGCACAATCAAGAAAGCTGTCAACACATCAAACTGCCCCAAAACCAGGCCGCTAAAACAGCCTCTAGCCTCCATTTCTTTGAAACTGCATGTCATTGAAGAGCATCGCTTACCAGGCAGCCCCAGGTCTTCCAGTGTCAGCGGCTGAGGCTTTGGCCCAGGTGTCGTGACGAGAGGAAGCTGCTGCTGCTGCACATCGTCACATGGATGCCCTCACACTCCTCACACTCCTGGTCACACTTTGTAGCACAAAACTGCAAAATAATGTAGAATAAAACCCTCATGTTTCTACTAAACATTGCAAAACAGGGCGTACCAGGCAGCCCTAGGTCTTCCAGTGTCAGCGGCTTGGGCTTTGGCCCAGGTGTTGTAACGAGAGGGAAGCTGCTGCTGCTGCACATCGTCACACGAATCCCTTCGCACTCCTCACACTCCTGGTCGCCAGAGCAGCCACATGCGCGCTGCAGGGGCACTTCATCTGGCGCTAGCTGCGGCCTGCCGTCCCTGCAGCAGCAGCAGCAGCAGCAGCAGCAACAGAAAATGATAGCAGCAGCGTCAGTACCAAGTTCATTGCTGGTCACCAGAGCAGCAGCAGCAGCAGCAGAAGGTAACAGCAGTGTCAGCACTAGGATGCCCTCACACTCCTCACACTCTTGATCGCCAGAGCAGCCACAAGCACGCTGAAGTGGCATTTCATCCGGTGCCAGGTGCGGCCTGCCTTCCCTGCAGCAGCAGCAGCAGCAGCAGCAGCAGCAGCAGCAGCAGCAGCAGCAGCAGCAGCCACAAACAAAGAATGACAGCAATGTCAGTACCAAGTTCACTCCTGGTCACCAGAGGAGCAGCAGCAGCAGCAGCAGCAGCAGCAGAAGGTAACAGCAGTGTCAGCACTAGGATGCCCTCACACTCCTCACACTCTTGATCGCCAGAGCAGCCACAAGCACGCTGAAGTGGCACTTCATCCGGTGCCAGCTGCGGCCTGCCATCCCTGCAGCAGCAGCAGCAGCCACAAACAAAGAATGACAGCAGTGTCAGTACTAAGTTCACTCCTGGTCACCAGAGGAGCAGCAGCAGCAGCAGAAGGTAACAGCAGTGTCAGCACTAGGATGCCCTCACACTCCTCACACTCTTGATCGCCAGAGCAGCCGCAAGCGCGCTGAAGCAGCACTTCATCTGGTGCCAGCTGTGGCCTGCCATCCCTGCGCAATAGATAACAGCAACATAGGGTGTGGCAGTGTCAGCACCAAGAGTCGTTGCAAATCCTCTTTTGATCGCCAGAGCAGCGGCAGCAGCAGCAGCAGCAGCGGCCACAAAGGGTAGCAGCAGTGTCAGCACTAGGATGCCCTCACACTCCTCACACTCTTGATCGCCAGAGCAGCCGCAAGCGCGCTGAAGCAGCACTTCATCTGGTGCCAGCTGTGGCCTGCCATCCCTGCGCAATAGATAACAGCAACATAGGGTGTGGCAGTGTCAGCACCAAGAGTCGTTGCAAATCCTCTTTTGATCGCCAGAGCAGCGGCAGCAGCAGCAGCAGCAGCGGCCACAAAGAGTAGCAGCAGTGTCAGCACTAGGATGCCCTCACACTCCTCACACTCTTGATCGCCAGAGCAGCCACATGCGCGCTGCAGTGGCACTTCGTCCGGCGCTAGCTGCGGCCTACCGTCCCTGCAGCAACAAGTAACAATGATTGTAACAGCAGCGTCAGCAGCCGGTTGATTATAGATTGCATAGCAGCCGCACGCACGTTGAAGTGGGACTTCATCTGGCGCTAGCTGCGGCCTACCGTCCCTGAATATCAGAAAATGTAACAGAAGCGTCAGCAGCCGGCTGGTTGGTAAGAAACTTTACAACAGCCACATGCGCGCTGAAGGGGCACTTCATCCGGCGCAAGCTGCGGCCTGCCATCCATGCAGCGTTGAAAAACAGCATTTGCAACAGCAGGGTCAGCAGCCGATTGGTCACTCCAACAACCACATGCGTGCAAGTCAACCCACTGGAATTGCTGGAATTGAAAGCAGCAAACAAGCTGAACAAGACAAGCACAAATACGCACAAGCAAAGCATCGTCATGTCGTACCTGACAACATGTGACCGCGTGCGGTGCCTCCAGCAACGAACACGCAGAATAAAATAGGCACAAATGACATGCGGCATGGTCCTGTCCTAACTGACAACATGTGACTGTGTGCGTCACCTCCAGCAGCGAGCAAGCAGAACAAGAAAAGCACAAGTAAACAGCATACCCCTGCCCTACCTGACAACATGTGACTGGTGCGCGCCAGCGCTGCTGACTGCGTCGCTTATGCCACCAACAGAACAAGTCAACACACTGGAACTGCCGAAGCAGCCAATAAGGCCGAACAAGAAAGCACAGATATACGCAGCATGCCCTGCACATATGACATGCAGCATGGTCCTGTCCTAACTGACAACATGTGACCGCGTGCGTTACCTCCAGCAGCAAACAAGCAGAACAAAAAAGCACAAAAGATATGCAGCATACTTGTTGTACCTGACAACATGTGACCGCGTGCGTTACCTCAAGCAGCAAACAAGCAGAACAAAAAAGCACAAAAGATATGCAGCATACTGTCCTGTCATACCTGACAACATGTGACCGCGTACGCGCCAACGGTGCTGACTGCGTCGCCTGCAGCAGCGGCTGCCCTGCTGCTGCTGCATTGCTGCTGCTAATCACGGCAGCCGATGACGCCAGCCCTTGCTGACTCAGCACTGCACCGCTGGCAGCAGCAGCAGCAGCAGTGCCTGCGGCTGCCATGCAGGAGTCCACTGGCTCTAGCAGCGCTGCTGCTGCTGCCGCACCCAGCTGCTGCTGCTGCTGCTGAGGCAAGCCGCCTCCTCCTGCAAGCTCCTGCAAGTCCCCTGCAGCAGCAGCAGCAGCTGCTGCTGCTGCTGCCACGCCAGCACCTGAGGGGTTGCTATCTATACTGTCGGGGCCTCCTGCGGACATGCTCGGCGTCGCTGCTGCTGCTGCTGCTGCTGACCGGCCCTGCTGCTGACCCCCTGGGTCTGTCACAACACCCTGCATGTGTGAAATAGTCCCCGTGGGACCTCCACCACCACCTTGGCTGACGCTCGGTGTCGCTGCTGCTGCATACAGCGCTGCAGGCAGCGGGGAACTGACTGCAGCAGGCCCCGGGGGCAGGCCACTCGACAAGGCTCCCCCCACAGATAAGCTTGCGGCTCCACCCAATGAGGCACTTGCAGGAGAAGTCAAACTCGCACTCTGCAGCTGCTGTATGATCTGCAGGAGCTTCTGGTTCTCGCGCTTCAGGTCGTCGACCTGTTGTTATGTTTGACCGGCGGGGTGTTATGTTTGACCGGGGGCAGGGCAGGCAGGGCAGCACGGGCAGGGCTGTGAGCGGGGCTTGCAGGAAATATGACGGTCGTCGCGTGATGTGGCAGCAGGTTTGATTGCCAGGGTCAGCACCCAGTCACAACACACCAGGTGTATACAGCACTGCAGAAGGTATGCCTGATCCCGCACTGTCTGCTTGTGTACAGTGTATGTGTAGCAGCACTGAGTATAAGACGCATAGTGGAAGCATATTGGAAAGGAGGTTTGTTAACCAATGATCAGCCTGAGGCCCAGCGTAAGCTGTTGTAGACCGCCTACGTCGCAAGGCCCGCGTAGTTCTAACATGGCAGTACAATTTCACATTGACTGCCGCGTGTCTCACACAGACGTGTGAGTCACAAGAGTAATGTCTAATCGTCCACTACATGGATAGTAACAGTTCCTGTTACAGTATGTACTGCCAATCCAAGCGCAACTGGGCAGGTTAGACACCACACGGTACAGCTGTTGCAGCAGAGCCGTCTGTGCACTGCCACGCTGCCTCCCCCCAACGTTGATGCTATGCCCAACCCTGATCTGCTGCAGCTGACGGCTGTCTGTGAAACAGTACAAGCTGTGTTGCAGGATTTCTGAGCTGTTGTTACTCGCCTGGCTCTTGTATGTATTGAGCATGGTGCTCTTTCTTTCGCGCACCCTGCGCGCAGCTTCGCGGTTCTTGAACCGCCTGCAAGACAGTACAGAAGCGAAAGATAGACAGCAGGGTTTATATTATGCCTAGCTGGTTTGATACAGGCATGCAGGATACATGTACAGCAGCCTGCACAGTAAACATAGTGTGCCTGTGTTGGCCAAAAAAAGCAGCACCCACGATATGTACAGAACATGGTGGTGGCAGCCGTGCAACCACACTTTGTAAGGCAATGAGCACAGTCAAGTCAAATCCTGAAGAGCCAGATGAAAAGGGAGGCCTAGTGTACACGTGTGGCTGTGCCTCTGCCTGATACACCTGCTGCTGCTTTTTCACAACCAGCTGCCATCCGCTGGCCTGGCAAGCAGCCCGCAAGACTGCAAGAACACCCTAAACCATTTATGGATTTGATCAAACTCAGGCCTCAGCACAGCTCGACAGGCTGGTTGCTCAATCTACTACGAGAGCTTCGCGATCAGCTTCCCGCGCAGCAGGAGGGCACGGCAATGCAAGGCAACATGATCGCCAAACATTGAGCCTGCGAAGATAGCTGAAGCCGCACGGCAGGCCCTGGCACGCGCAGGCTGCATGCTTGAACATACTCGCCTCATCTCCGCCTTTGTGGCTTCATCTGAGGACGCCTTGGCGCCTCGTCTGCTGCTTTCGCTCATGTTTGCAGCTTTAAGGGCACTTGCGCCCTTGGCTTAGCTTCCGTCGGCCAGTCCACTGAAGAGCTAGAATGGAATTGCTGCAATTCAATGTTGTAATCGTTTGCACCTCAGTTCAATTGATACAGGTCTGCATCACGACAAGCTTACTAGGCTGCAACCCAGCGACTGGTATGGCTGTGGTGGGTGGGACTCAAATGTGACAAGCAGGTCGAGTACGCCTCGAACAGGGTGCTGCACCTGCTGTATTATGTGTTTAAGGTACTCTAAAAGCCATTCGCATCATAGCATGGGGCTGCGGCTGACCACCTGCGCAGCAGACACCCTGTCAACCTTGGATGACCTGTGTAGGTGGTGCACATGGGCACAGTGCATCAGTGTCTGTGATAAGGACCATCCAGGATTGCAGGAGGCACAGCGATGCCATCAGCGGGCTCTGTCCACACCACGATATTGATAGCATCTAAAAGCTCAAACAGCATGGCGTTACACACGCAAATTTTAAACAAAGCTTCCAAAGTCAAAGTGTCAGCTGTGCTGACCATGCCGACCATGCGGCTTGGGCTGTGAAAAGTCACCAGTAAGTTAAGAGCTGGTAGCTGGTCCCCTACCCAACTTGCAATCTTCATCCGGAGCGCAAATACACACGCGCATATCTGACAATATTGCAGCCAGCCATGCAACGCCAGTTGCTCCATTAGCAAAAACTCAATTGGTCATAATCTCTGCTTGGATACACCAAGACTCACTAGCAGTACCGAGCTCACAACCAACGATGCAGTACAGATCAATGTAAGCATGCCTGCCACAGTTTATGTAAGCAGACAAGTGGAAAACGTCACAGGAAGCATGGGATGCAGAAAGCGCAGAAGCAAAACAACTGGATCCTCAGCAATTCGGCAGGCAAGACGCTAAAGGTCACAGGATCAGCACCAACGCAGTGCAGTGCACTAGAACTTTGCTGCGTGCACAAGTAACACACGCTGCAGTACAGACCTGTCATCAGCCAGAACAGCACCGGCAACGGCTGTGCTGCGGCACACAAATAACACACGCCGCTGGCAGCACGCACAAAGTACAGTATCCGTGGTAAGGGTGCAATAGCACGCATGTCAAGTGAGTGAGGTCCCAATGATCGCACACATCAGCCCTGCCAGTAACGCTCTGCAGGATTCGCTTTTCAGATTAACCACCGTCATGTGACCCTGCTGTGCATGCACATTGCTGCGCAGCAACAAACAGGTGTTGCACCCCTCCTACACACACGTGCTGCACACCTGCTGCCGTCACCACCACCCGACATTGCTCTGTCAGCGCACACCGCACAGTAAGCGAAGGCCATGACTGAACCCTCTGTGAAACCTGACAAAGTCCTGGACCGTCTGATAGCCGTCTGTCGTCATCTTGTGAGGCCAACACACACCAGCAGAGCGCCGCGTATGGCAGTGCTCCGTCTGCCGCTCAAGTAAATGACCCCACACAACAGACAGCGGCACTTCTGCTCTCAGCCTGAGGGGCAAAAGTGCCACTATCTCATGTGTGGCCTCCCTACGGCGAATGTTGCCACAGCTGTGCTGATCGATGTGATAAAACAGTGTCGTGGTTGAGGCAAGACAGCCAGACAGCAAGACAACGGCTCCGGCTGGCTATCACTACCGTCGAGACAGCAAGACAGCAAAACTCCCTACCCCTGCCGCAGCTGCACCAACAGACATACTGAGCGGTGCAGCTGTGCTGCCAGATCAGCCACAGGAGGTCAAACGCACGCGCCAGCACGCTGCTCTGCCCGTGTACTGGTACTGCTGCTGCAGCACCCAAATTACTGTCAGTAGCTGCAGCATCCCGGCACACATCGCTGCATCAGCAGGTCCAGCCGAAACTGCTCAGCTCAAGACCATAGGCCTGGTCAACAGCAATACACACACAGCCACAGATGGAAAACACACGCGCGGCGGCACAGCTGCTCTGCCCGTGTACTGCTACTGCTGCAGCACTCAAATGAGCGCCGCTAAGTGCCCGCACCAATCCGGCTCCTACGCAACACAAAGGCACCAATGGCAGTGTCGATCGACTGGCATGGCTTGCAGATCAGTGCAATCACCATCTCATGTGTGGCCTCCCCTACACCTGCCGCAGCTGCATCGAGACAGACATATCCAGCGGTGCAGCTGCGCTGCCAGATCAACCACTGTCTCCTCCCAGGCGCCGAGCGCTCAGCATGCTTGATCATGCTGGTAACAGCGGCCGTCAAGTGCCTGCAGCATCCCGGCCCCTACGCAACAGGCACACAGCACAGGCACCAATGGCAGTGTACAGGCAGTGTCGGCATTGGCATGGCTTGCGAAGCAGTGCAATCCTGCACCACTCATATTACTGTCCTGTGGCCGCACATCTGCACGTCTGTACATCCGTGTCCATGCGTGTGCAGCACTGTGCCCGTACAGTCCACTCCCACACAACAACAGGGCACGAATGGCAGCACCACACGCAGTCCGACACACTGCCATTGGGCCACAAGCATGCTACAGATGAGCCGGTGCAACAGATTTACTGCAGCTCGCAGGAGCGCAGCATGTGCCGAAGTCGTCAACACACACACACACATCTGAAACACGCCAACACACATATCTGAAACAACGGCAGCCGTGAGTAGAGCAGCACCACCAAGCACTTGCTGTGCACTGCCACAGGCACTGCAGTGCTACTGCCGCCACACCTGCATCACCCTTCGACCCGCTGACTCCTGCAGCAGCACAGCATCTGATGATGGGTCAAATGCACACACCCAAGCGACTGCAGCTGCACTAAGACCAGCACTGCCATGTGCCCACACACAACAGTGCAGCCTGCATCACACTGCGACCCACTGACTCCTGCAGCAGCACAGCATCTGATGATGCAGTGCATTCAAACATCCAGACGACTGCAGCTGCAGGAAGAGCAGCACTGCCATGCGGGCCCCCCTGCAGCGCAGCATGCGATGCAACAACGCACGCATCCGAACAGCTGCAGCTGCAAGAACAGCAGCACTGCCATGGGCCAACACACCGCACCAAGCGCTGCTGTGAAAACACAAAACCAGACGACAGCAGCCATTGGCAGAGCAACTCATTGTGCGGCCAGCTGTAGACCACACATCGCCGCTGCTGCTGCGTCACATGGGATCCAGTGCCTAAAGTGACGGCACAGCTTGTGACGTAGTTCAGAGATGCGCTTCCTAACAACTCTAGTGTAGCACAAGCACAGCAGCAGCCTGTATCCAAGCCGTCATTTGCACATGAACATGCACCATCCAGGCATTCAAAGCACCGAAACCGCCTAGCTACCTATAGCTAGTTGGAACTTTCACTGACAGTCAAGCTGACGGCTGCACCCAATCTAGGTGGCATAGCGGATGCCGGGGCGCAATACAGACAAAATGAAGTTTGCCTGGGCGCCAGAGTGTCTTGCAATGCCTGGCAATCAATCCTACAATGACTCAAGATACCAATGAGCCTATAGGCCCCGTCACACCATCACAGTGACAGGCTTCCGGCCGGTGCATGCTGGCAGACTATCATACTGCACAGCTGCACGCGGCAGGGAGTCATGCATACGCAAAGACAGCCAACAAACAAGCCTGGAAGTGTCTGCGTACCAAATCCAGAGCTGCCGCAGACAATGTATAGGGATTGAACCCTGCCGGCAACTGCCATTGCGTGCAACTGCCGCCATGTCGCTAGAAGCCCCAACTAGGCCGTACAAGCACCTATCGATGTGCAGTCGTGTGTTGCCACAACACAACACTCCAGAACCAGGTGCATTTCCTGATCTAAATGCATACGGCAGCAGCAGCTGCTGCTAGGGCAGCATCACAGCTACTGCCAATGCCTAGAAGAGCCAACACGTGATATTAATCCACTGACGCTAACGCAGAAGAGTTGCAACTTGAGCATGCAGCTGCTTGCAGGACAGTGTCATGCAGCAAGGCAAAATCGCGGCCCTGACTGGAAGCCCACAACAGCTGTGGTGCCTGCTGTGTGCTGGTAGCTCCGCCATTATCGTAGGAGGCATCATCAGACTACAAGCAGCTACTTCTGCTATCACGCTGTTTTGTGCATGTCGAACATTCAGCCGCTGGGCTTGAGATGGCTGCCTGTGTGCTTTGTGTTGTGGTGCACATCTGGTACTGCTACTGCTGTTGCGAGGCACTCGATCTGGGCCTGCTTTTTGCCCTCCTTCGCAAGAGCCCAGTCTGCAGAGTCGAAGCATTTCTTGTCCTGCAGGCAGGGTGGCACGCAGAGCACAAGCCAACTGTGTCGAGTGAACAAGAGCAGCAGCTGCTGCTGCGCACAGCTACAGCAAATCCCTTGACCGTCAATTGAATCAACAAACAGAAATTAGTCGCTGGTCAACACGCATGGATGGGTGTGCAGACAAGCTGTACTGCTGTAGGTTGAGGAGCAGCAGTTTCCAGACAGTCCAGACAGTTGCTGGCAGCAGACCGAGCTTAGCGCAGAAGCCTGCTGTTGAACGACCACCGCAGTTGCTGAGCAGGAAGCGCAGTTTACCTTGACGATAAGACGCGGCTTGGGCTTGAGGCCTCCAAACTTAGCCTTTGCAATTTGGTCTGCCTCCAACTCCATGCTGCCCTCTGTAGCAGGCCTTCAGCTGATATATGGCAGAGTTTCGGAAGCTAGAGTGTGATGAACGACTGCTGAGCAGCAAACAACGCGGAGAAGCTGCTGATGTGTTGAGAGAAACGTGTTGTGTGCAAGGCGACTAGAGTGATATCTATATGATCAGTAGTATTGTGAAGCACTTAAAATGACTTCTGGAATCGTCGGCATCAAGTATCACACCGCTCACATCCAACCTGGCAACAGACTTCAAACTCCAAACTCGTTTTCAACCCAAGTGTTGTGGTTGTGCGCATACAGGTTGTTCACATGGCATTGATATGACAATTGATGTTCTCTGAACTCCGTTTGCACGCGCGACACAATCAAGGCGCCCATCATGGGCATGATGCCCTGAGGCCAGCCACTGGCCTGGACACCCGATTCGTGAGCCTGCCTCGGTCCTTACGTATTCAAGGAACTTGTTACAACACGTCGACCATTTGCAGCCACAACAGCTGCTCCTGCTTCCCTACACCAAACTCTGACAACGCCATGGCGCAACTCACTGACTTAGTGACTTGCTGAGCAAACTGACCACTCCCAGCGTGGGTCAGTTGCAGCTGGCAACCACCACAACCATGTTGACCAAACTGCACAGCCCAGAACACAGACACGGCAGCAGCTGCAGCTCTGATGCTTGGCTGCAGTACAACACAAAGCTCCAAAGCCCAACCAACCTTCGTAATGCAACAGCAGGGCTCCCTGCAGGGCACAACAACAAGGGACCCCCATCCCTGCAGGAACACTGCAACCTTCATCGCACAAGATCGACACAAGTCTTTAAAGGGTTGCAGGACCGTCCTGGGCCAGACTCCAGGATATCATGCAACAAAGAGACCAACACAAGTGTACAACGCAAGCCAATGGTGTCCTCCACCACTCACTGCAGCAGGGATGTCAAGTGAACGTTTTAGGCGGATCCTGGACTCCAGGTGAAAGCAAACATCATACCTTCATGCAATGCTTGACAAGAAGTACCTGCAGAGGTGCATGATGCTGCAAACCTGAGGGTCGAAACGCGGCTTGGCCAACATGCTGTAGCCAGTACCACACTCACGGCATAAAAGAAAGTGTTAAAGGCGTGATCAATCCTGACATGCGGCTGCGACGCAGCATATTGTATCTCCTTGAATGATGCGCGCCTGTAATCAATCCTGACATACTCCTGCAGCACAGCATATGTATCACCTTGATGCGTCTCCACACCGCACAAACAGCTAACGACACCTGTTGGCATGTGCTCAGAGTAGCGCATTTGGCAAAAGCACACACGCACAGACCAGCCATACCATACCATCACCCAAACAGGCGTTCAGTTTCACCACTTACATACGCCACTGTTCTGCGTCAGTAACTCCCATGCAGCCCACATGCTGGTGTGTTACTAACGCATACGTATGTTGTCACATGGCATTACTAACACACCACCAGCATCTCCAAACACCTTAACCCCAACACCTAAACCCCACGGCACCCACGTGTCTCGCAACCAATGCAAAGCATGCAGAGCTGATTCTAACACAGCATGTCCTGCTTGTGGTCAGGGTGTTGAGTCTTTGTCACATCTGATGTTTGATTGTCCCGCTACTTCTGCTCAGAGGGATACTATGCTTGATGAAATTCGGTCTGTTTTGCGTGATGCTGCTGGCGGCGCTGAAAAATTGCGCAATGTGTTGTCGTTGACTGATGCATCCACCAAGTTGTTGCGTTTTGTTTCTGATGATATTTGGGGTAGTAGGGGGGTGTGCCGAGTGATATCTAGGAGCATTGCTGAGTATCTTGTCAAGCTTGGGATGTGCGTAATATTTGCAAACACAATGGAGCAGTGCTCCCTCTTTCTTCCGCTCCTGAGGGGCGCGGGGCCGATGGCGTTGATGCTATGGCTTAATGGGTAACATGATGATGATGATGCAAAGCATGCAACAACAACACCATGCAAAATGACCGTGTGTACTCAGGAGGCAACATGCAGGCTATCATCATGCAGTCATTGACAACCGGATCATAGGCTGCAACACACTTTTTGCAAGGGCAAACGTTTGTGTGCAGTGCCGCCACAAACACCAACACATGCACTATGCAGCCCAGCACCCCAAGCCCTAAATACGTCACCAGGCATGATGCGTTGACGCTATGGCTTAATGGGTAACATGATGATGATGACCAGGCATGCAGCAGCAGGAGCATACTTTTGTGTGCAGTACAACCTTCGCACACATGCACTTTGCAACCCAGCTGCTCATGCCTCAAGTCAACTCCGAGACATGCAGCAGCACAAACCTTGGTGTGCAGTACAACCAGCAATAATGATACAGGAGCAGCAGCAGCAGCCGCCAGGCTATAAGGCAGAGAGGGAACATGCACTGGCGGCTGCTTTTCTGTCCTTTTTGAACCATTTGTAACAGTTTTGTAACATTTTGTAACGGCATAGGTGGCATAAGTGTACATGCACCTCCCTTCAAGCTCCAACAAACCTCCCAGCAATCCTCGTCGGTGGCAGAACCTAATGGAACCCTATAAACCCCTCCCAAGTGTGAAATGACGCGCCTTCAAGAGTGAAATGGCCCGCACATGCAAACACAAAAGGCAAATAGATCACAAGACACAGCCATACATCAAACACTAGACACACAAGGTCGCCCGCAAAAGTGTGAGTGAGTGACTCCGCAAGGCTGCAGCGTTCCCGCTGCTGTGCACCTCTGAGTACAGAGGCGCAGTTGCCCGCGTAAATTAAGGAACGAGGGCGGGCATGCCGTTGCCGACTCCACACCCCCTATCCCCCAGGAGCCCTCGAGGGCACTGGGGGAGGATTCTCTGGCTGAAGTCAGGCAGCCTCAGCCAGTTCAAAACCAGTATTTGCGTTTTTTGTTGTGTTTGCGGTGGCTTGGAGCTGTGAAGGCTCTCTTCATGCGACTTTTCTTGGACTTGCTGTAGTTGACCCATCTCAGGAACCCTAGCTGTCTGATGAGTGCCCCGCGTTGCCGCCAAATTCGCTCCAGTCCATGGATGGCGGTGTAGTGGAGGTCTGTAAGAAGTGTTTTCAAGGCTGGGCCATGCCCAGAGCGGTCAGGAGTTGCACCGTGTCTGTATAGATCACTCCTGTGACCCCCAGCAGGATTGTTGCTTGGCGCACGGTTGGTGGGGCATTGACTGTGTCTGCATTAGAGGCGATAGCGGCGCGTAGGTCCGCCATGCAGGTGTCCATCTCTTCAGGTTGGCTAACTTCTGGATCGGGAGGTTCTGCAATGCTGTCGCGGAGGTGCTGGTGGTGCTTTGTTGCTTTGGCACTTTGTGTGGCTCTGTCTGTGTCTCTGCAGTACTTTACTTCCACTATGATGAAGTCGTTGTACTCCTCGTCGTACAGCAGGGCATCCGGGACGCTCTGTTGATTTATCAGTGCGCGTTTCACTCGCTCGTGATAACCTTGCATGCCCGGGGCCTCGAAGTCGGCAGCTGTGAACTTACGACGTGTTGTCATTGGCTTGCCGTCGTGCGCGAGTTCCTCGCATTGCATCTAGTGCGTAGCCCAACGTCCGACGCTATTAGTTCTCCACCCCGGCTGCCTTTCCTTATTGCTTTGACGATGGCTGCTCCTGCATCATTGTGTCGCAGGGTCACTGTTTGTGATAGTGCCTTGCAGCCACTAATTGCATGGTGTCCCCCGTCTTCCTGGCCCACAGCAAGCAAAGGCTGCTGGTGTTTCCCGTTTTGTCCCATCTGCTGAACATTTCCTGGGTGGGTAGGTGGCCCCACCTGGCTTGATGGATAAGCTTCTTGGTCTGGTGGGCCAGCGAGGCGTTTGTGATGAACTTGTGGCTGGATTCATGATGCATTTCAGGGCACATCTGCATCCAGCTACGGAAGTATACGGATTCTTGGTTGGATTTGCCCAGCTCCCCCGTGTGCAGGGCAATTTCCGCCAGTGTTTCTCGCATGTTGCCAGCGGTGTCATGTAAATGTCTCCAGATTCGGTGATGTGCTCGGTGTGCGGCCAGGCCATGCTATCTCTGTCGTTGCTTGGCTGAGTGAACTGTAGGATTTGGGTTTTGGGGAGCTCGCCTTTTGCTACCTGCCCAGCCGCGATGTCTGCCTGTTCATTGCCCACAATGCCTATGCGGCTTATAACTTCCACAGGTGGATGGTTCCTGCTTGGGAGGCCACCTTCTCCGCTATGTTGGTGATGAGTGAGAGGTGCCTGTGTTCTTGCATGTCCTGGGGTCTGGTGTTGGCTTTGAACACTTGCCGGATGCTGCCAAGGCTATCAGTGGCAATGTGAACCACACGCTGTGCCTGAGCGCTAGTCAGGCTGGCAGCGGTCTGCTGTGCAGCTGCTTCATCCATCGCTACGGATATGGCAGCAAGCTCGGCTCTGTTGATGGTATCAACGTGACGCTCTGGGGTTGAGCAGCCTATGTGGATGGTGATTGCTGGTTGTCGTGTTTGAGGGTTGGCGGGAATTTGTACTGCTGCTCCTATGCCAGGCCCTTCTGTGGCCATGTCCTCAGGTAAGACGCTACCATCCGTGTAAATGAAATCCCTCCAGTTGTGTTGAAGTGGCGGGATGTCCTCTGGAGATCTTCGCAGCATGGCAATTGCGTCCTGTACTGCTCTGCGTGTTTGTTCGCCAGGCTGGGGCTGGCCCGTGTCGCTAGCCTGCTCAGGGGTTAGACCTAGTGATATGTACATATCTTTTTTGTTTCGTGCGCCGTCGTTGGCGTCGCGTGGATTGTTACTGTCAATAACAAGCCTGTCAAGTGGGGGCACTCGGGGGCGCAGGTCGCAATCGTTGGGCAGAGTACGGAACTTGCATGGTACGGTTGTATTGTTGACGTCGCGTGGCAGCACAAATCGGTTTGCCAGCCAGTCACCCCAGTTGTCCGTTCCCCTCCTCCACTTCAGGGGTTGAGCAGGCTGCCCGTTCTCGTGTGCATTGGGAAATATTTGCCCCATTCTTTCTTTGAACGTGTCGCATTGCTCCTGCTCCCAGAATGGCAGGCACTGACGGAACCCCGCCTCATTGCCTACTGCCAGCACCAACGTGTTCCATTTCAGTTTGCTGGGGTGCGAATGCGGTTTGTTTCCCGGGGGCTGAAGCAACATCCTGCTGCTTGGGATTATGAGAAGGCGCCTGCAGCATTCTGGATGGCGATCCACCCAGTGCATGTACTGGGCGCAGCTCTGCTGTCAGAGAAGGTGGGCAAGAACAGCATTGTAAAGGTGGGTTTCTTTACGTTGCATTTGGCTGAGTAGACAGCCCATTTCACTGCTTGTTCTGCAGAGTAGTGATCAAAGTCAGGTACTGCAAGGCTGGCACCTGTCCACTTGGTGCTGTATGCATTGCCCTGTGCTCCAAACATGTAGTCTTCTTTAAACAGAGAGTAATACTTTGTGCAGGCAGGGTGTGCATTTAACGGGCTGGCGAACCGCTCTTGCTTGATGCCCAGTTCATAGAATAGGTAGTCCTTGAGGGCGGGTGGGAGTGTGCACTGTTGCTGTTCTGTGATGGGCACGCCACTGCTGCCTGGGGTGCAGTTGCCTGGCCTGTAGCGTGTCACCAGCCGCATCAAGTCCTGTTCAAATG
Source organism: Tetradesmus lagerheimii (assembly GCA_902809745.2). Lineage (NCBI taxonomy): Eukaryota > Viridiplantae > Chlorophyta > Chlorophyceae > Sphaeropleales > Scenedesmaceae > Tetradesmus > Tetradesmus lagerheimii. Next base: position 22,927 of record CADDIJ020002455.1, on the reverse strand, counting down.
AGGTAGCCTTAAGCTTCTTCATCAGCTTGGTAAGACGACGCTGCATGTGCTGGTACCGCTGGCGTAAAACTGCTGCTGTTGCAGGGCAGAGCATGTGTTCGCAGCGGCCATCAGCATGATAGACGCACGCCAGCTCCCGATGGCAGCAGGCTGCTCCGTCTGGGCCTTCCTTATGCCTGACTGGCCGCACAAAGACTTCTTGCGAGCCGGTAGGTTCAACGTCTGCGTGGGGGTTTATGGGCAGGGTGTGCACCACCAGCTTGCGGCGTCTGGCCTGGCCCACTGTGGTGTTGTATACGCTGTCGTTTGGCGGTGTAGGGCTGGCTGCAGCTGCGGCTGGTATTGTTGTGGCATCATCAGCACGAGCAGTAGCCTGCTGTTGCGCAGGGTTGTGTGTCATGGGCAGCAGTTGTGCAATGGCTTCTGCTGTTCCTGCCGTCCTCACCACCTCTTCGCTTTCATAGGAGTCTTGCCATTTTGCCTTGTACAGCTTCAGGGCGTTTGGCAGCTCGCCTGCGGTCCAGCCTGCGCGGGAGCACTGCCGGCATGTGTAGCTGGTGCCATGGTCAGGGGTAGCGCCTGGAATGCATGCAAGATGGTATCGCCTGTGGCACACCTCACATGTGACTGTGTCTGCTTCTGTGTTGCGCTGCGTGCAGATTTCGCATGGCCACTGGATGCCTTGCAGGGCAGGGTCATCAGGTTGAAGGTGCTCAGGCAGTGCGGCCAGCCGGTACTTGAAGAGTTTGAACACGTCTAGGATGTACCCGGGCTGTATGGACTCTGCCCAGGTCACGCACACCTGTCTCTGGGTGGAGCAGCCGTCTGGCGTGCGGCTGGTGGCTTGCGCAAACCCGCCCGTGTCAACACCCACGATGGATTCAGGCTGCGGCGAGTACTGGTCAATCAGTCCTAGGAGCTCCTGCTTCAGTTGTGGCGCATCGGCAGCGGCAGCTTGTTTGAGCGGCCGTTGCTTGGCCTCCACCAATTCGTATCCAGTTTTGGTGGCGCTGCGCGTCTTGTATGTCTTGGCATGTGGCTGCTCGAGCATGGCCTGTGAGATGCGCACATTGCTGCCAAGTACCTGGTTGCCGCGTATGTGCATTTCTTCTTCGGCGCTTAGTGTCATCTTGTTCCTGATGGCGTGGATGGTGGTACGGTTGCTGTGCTGCAGCTCCGTGAGCATGTGCACTATGGTGTTGGGCTTTGCTGTCGGGTTTGTTGGCCACAATGTACGCAGTGTGTGCAGTATGTCTGGATGTACGCGTCGGCTGGCCAGCGGGGTGTCCTTGACAGTGATGCTGTCTCCTGCTCTGTGCGGCCGGCCCGTAATGAGCAGGCAGGAGATCCTGTTCCACGCTGTCTTGTGCTTTGGTTTAACTTTATGGGCTCCCAATAGGCGTGTCAGCTCGCTCACAGGAGCTACCATCGTGCGGCTGGGGTTGAGCATCTGTTCAATGGTCTGAATGCCTAAGCAGCTCAGAGAGTGCACGTCTTCGACCAGGCGCTTGTTCCAGGGCGTCTGCGCGTCAATTGCCTGCTCCAAAGAAGCAGCCAGTGTGCACCTGCTTTGCATTTCGTCGAGTGTGAGGCCGTTGCGGCACAAGCGGAGGTGGCAGCGCTGGTATGCCAGTAGCTGCCTCACTCTCATGCTGTATCTGAGGGTGTACGGCAGCTCATGTGCAGTGAGCTGATCCATGCCTCTGCACTGGTGCTTGTAGAGTTCATTGCTCAGCACCCCCAGTGTGCCTGCATTGTTGAGTGACCTGGTGAGGCGTTCTACTCCTATTTTGTTGTACTCTACCTCGAGCGAATGGCACCCCAGGCCGCCTTTGAGCTTGCGGAGGTGTGCAGCGGCTGTGGACATGCTGTTTGGCAGCCCATGTGCTTGCTTCGTGGCCCTGGTGAGCTGGCTGTCCAAACACTTGATTTCTGCCAGTGTGTAGGGTGCAGCAGCAAATGCGTATGTAATGGCGGGACGAATGGATTGTTCAATTATGCGCTGTTTTTGTGATGCGCTGGCCAGGGACTTGCGCAGGTTCTGTGTCATGCTGCGCACCTGCTCAAGGGTAGCTTGCAGCTGTGGTTTGTAGTTCAGATCCATCGTGAGCAGCACCCCTAGGTGCCTGAAGGGCTGTTTGGGTGATTGATACGTAATCTTTTTGTGTTGTATGCTGATTGTGTTGCGCAGCTGGCCCTGGAGAGCTTCTTCATCATACGGTTGATTGGGCTGGGTGCCATGCAGCGCGCCTGTCACCGTGGTTTTGGTGTTGTTTACATTGAAGTGTCCACAGTCTGCGTACTGGCTCAGCTTCTCGGCTTGATGCTTCAGATTTGCCAGGCCTGATGGACCTCCTGTCAGTATGTTGATGTCATCTGCATACGTAATATCTGCTATTTGGTTGGCTTGTTGTGTATTGGCATCCAGGTGGGCCAGTGCTCCTGCTTGATAGCCCTTATTACCCGCACGCAGCCAGCGTAGCAGGGGTTCCATGTACAAGACGAAGAGGAAGGGGGACAGGCTGTCACCTTGAATTGTTCCTTTTTCAATGGGTATATCCTTGGTTTTGCCATAAGGGGTTTGAACTGACGTGCGTGTCTCTGTGTAGAGGTCTTTCACCACTTCAATGGCGTCAGTGGGGAAGTGCAGGTCATACAGTATCATCAGCAGTTTGTCGTGTGAGATCGTGTCAAAGGCCTCAGTCAAGTCTGCCTGGAGCAGGAATATGTTGCGCTTGAACAGATGGGCATCCTCTAGCGCAATGATCATCATCTCCACTTGTTCAGCTGTGCTGCGCTTGTTGCGGAAGCCTGACTGTGAGCTGCTCAACATCCCCAGCCGTTCGGCTCTGTCTGCCATTGCGCGTGTCACCATGCGTGTCCAGAGTTTGTACACCGTGAGCTCCAGTCCTATCCATCGATAGTACTTCAGCTCCAGCGGCGTGCCTTTGTGTTTAAACAGCAACAGGGTCGTGCTGCATTTCCAACTGTCGGGTGTGAGGCCTGTGGCCCACATGATGCGTATCATGTTGTGCAGTGTTTGATGGCCTGCAGGTGGTAGGGCTTTGATGATTTCGTTGCACACATCATCTGGGCCGGGTGCTTTGTTGTTTGCTAGCCCTGCCAGGCAGTGTTCAAACTCTAGTTCATCATCTATGGCTGAGTGCAGCCAGTGTCTGTGTGCTGTAGCTGGTGCCGTACGCTGCATCAGGTTCTTGTACTGTTTAAATTCTTCGCCTGAGGGGTGGTCAAATGGATAGTTCCGGGGTGTATTGTCCGGCAGGTATGCGCCCTGTTTGCCATTTGGTTCTGCTGCCGCAAATTTGCGGGTGGCTGTGCTTTCTACTGTAGGTATCACAGTGTCAGCGGTAGTGGCGTAGGCGCCTTCACTGGTCTTGACTATGCGCAGTGCTGTGACTGGGTTTGGTTTGTGTTTGCCCAGTGCTTGTTTGTTGCCCTTGCGCTGGTTGCGCTCTAGCTGTTTTGGGGTTTGGCAAATGGTCTGCTGCTGCGCAAGCCTTGGGCACTGCTGATCTATTTCATTCAGTTGTGCGCGTGTTCTGTCCCTCACTGCTTGGTGAGCTTGCAGATCTGTGTGGCCTGGGTGCTCTTGTTTGTGTTCTTGCACTAACTGCTTCACTGCCTCTAGGGCGGCTGGGGGTGCGCCTGACACGTGTGTGCTGTGGGAAGCGCCGTGTTTTGTGGAGTGCAGCATCATGGTCGCTGCCTTATGTTCTGCCGCAGCCTGTGCTCTGAGCTCTGTCACATTTACATGCCGGTCTGCTTGTGCTGGGTTGGTGTTTACCAGCGCGCGTAGGCTTGCGTTGACTGCGTGCTTCAGCTTCATCAGTTGTTTGCGTGCGCATTTTAGTCCCCTGCTTCTGTAGTGCTTCCAGCTGTTGCTGCTGTCTGTTGTTGGGCACACCGTGAATGTCATGTCCCTGGCGTCTGCCAGTAATGACAGGATTTCCTCGCCGAGCGAGTCCACTGTTAGGTGCGCCTGCTGGCCGTCAATTTGCTGCAGGGTGTTAGGTTTATCAGCTGAGTCGGCCTCAATCATTTGCCAGTGCGGGCGGACCTGCTGCTGCACGATACGCGTGGTTTTTTTGAAGCATGTTGTCCCACTCCTGCCCTTGCTGTGTTTCTAGTGCGTGTTGCAGCGCCTCTGTGTCGGCTTTGGTGAGGCGGCGGAGACGTGTGCGTCTGCTTGGCATGGCGGTGTCTGGCAGGGGCAAGAGGTCCAAGGTTGCGAAAGGCGCTTGCAGGAGCAAGCCGTGGTGATCAAAATAGGTTCCTACGGCATCTACCACTGTTGTGCGGAGTGCTCGTGCAGTGTTGCCCCCTGCTGTTGTGTTGCATTGTATGTAGATGTCATCAATTCTGCTGCTTTCCCTGGCAGCTGTGCCTTTCAGGTATGTGTAAGGCCTGGCTGTGCCGTCTGCCAGCGGAGGGTCAGTGTGCTGCAGCTGGGTGGCGTGCAGAAACTCTCGTAGGCGCGTGTCCCTGGCGTATGCTTTGCCGCTGGCTCTGTCGCCATCTTGAACTGTTCCGTTTCAATCGCCTGCCAGCAGTACTGTGTGTTTGCTTTCTTTAGCTTGTGCAAGCACTGCCGTGCACTCTTGGTATATGCTGTCGCGCACTTTCTTAGCTTCGCCATTTGGTGGGCAGTACGCCCCCAGCACATGCAGTGGGGTGGACTCAGGCACCTCTATTAGCACGTGCGTGATGTATTGGCTGAGGTTTTGTTGTGGAGAGGGATGTTCTGCATGGTACCCATTTCGCACATAATTTGTGTCACAGCCACTACTGCTCCGTATCTGGGTTTTTTTAGCTTCCAGTGTCTGATGAGGGTGGGGGGTTCAGGTGTATTTGGTAGCCGCTGAGCAGGCGCTTCAAGCTGTCTTGAGTACGGGTTTACTTGTGATCAGTGAGCACCACCAGGTGAGGCTGGCCATCGCCCGTGCTGTGGATCATCTGCTTCAGCTCTGCGCGTTTGCTGGCCGCCTTGCACGCATTTTTGCTGTTGCCGGATATGCCCTGTACGTTCTGCAGGTACAGTGTCAGGTTTTGTTGTTCTGCTGTAAGCAGGTCAGATCTTGTGCAGGGCGGGGTGGGGGGTTCGGGCGCCTCGTCACCACGACTGTTTGGATTTGGTGTGGTGCCTGCTCGGCTGCTGCATGGTTTTCCTGCTGTACATGGCGTTGTCTTTGGGTTGGGTGACTGGGGGTAAACCCTAAAGTAATACTCCATCGCCCTCTGATGAAGCCACATGTGCAATGGCTTCACACCCCATTCAGCCAGAACAAGTGAAGTGCAAGGGCGCTCCTTGCCACAACGCATTGTACAAGGCATAAGCTGGCACACCTAAAAGTGTGCTTTGAAACACCATAAAAGCGGGAGTAAACTGGCTAAAGCCAACATGAGCGCAATCCAATGGCACAACACAATGGATGCGATGCTAGTTGCACCAAAGATCATCCATATCAACCACTCCTCAAAAGTTGCGGAATCTCAAAAGACACCACCACCTGACATCACCATGCGCCAAATGTTCACTTCCCAAACCTCCACACTGCGCCACTGCTACTAAGCCTAGCTGCCAGGCAACTCCGCTGGCAGCGGTGGCACCTCTTCCCAGCTGCCCCGACGGCCATCTGCACCACCACGGCGCCAGCGCATCAGCGTGGCACGCGACCACCGGGTGCGCACGCCCTGCTGCTGCAGCTCACGCCGCAGTTGCTGCATAGCCTTTCGCTGCTGGCGCTCCTCTGCACTGAGCATTGCGTCAACATAAATGCTGTGACCAGCCTGCCGCAGGTTGCTGCGGATGCGGCCGCCAAGCATGTTGCTCAGCAGATCCGCCTCCTTCAGCGTAACCTCCCACAAGCACATTGATCGCCGCGCGCCTGAGGCACTGCCGCTGCTGCTGCCGCCGCTGCCACCACCTGCAGCAGCAAGGGTCTCGTTACCCTCTGCTGCTGCTGGCTTTGGTGACCACACAATGCGTGCAGAGGTGATGCTGCTTGGAGTAACACCACCGCGCTCAACTAGTGTAGCCACCAGGTCGGCACCACCCGTGCCCACAGGGGCGTGTACCATGAACCGCGCAGGTTGTGGCTGCTGCTGCTGCTGGTGCTGCTGTAACTGCTCCTGCACTTGCGTCAGCATTTGCTGCTGCTCTTGCTGCTTCTGCAGCAGGCGCTGCTGCTCTTCGCGTTGTGCCTGCAGTTGCTGCTCCACCAGCTGTTGCAACAGCTGAAGCTGCTCCTGCTCCTCCTGCAGCCGTCGGTCCAACTGTTGCTGCTGCTCTTGGATGCCCGCCAGGCCGGCATTGAATGTGCTGCTTGCGTCCGTTAGCTGCTGGTTGAGGGATGCAAAGGCTGTGTTGAGATCCTCCACCTGCTGTGTTGCTGCCAGCATGTTGCCCTGCCAGGATGGCAAGGCCCCATCAGCGCTTTGCTGCTGCTGCTGCTGCATTGATGCAGACAGCTGAGACAGCTGCTGCTGCAAGTAAGGCAGCTGCTCAGAGAGCGTGCCTACAGTGCTGCACATTGAATCCATTCTGGACACAACCTGCTGGAGATCGTGCTCCAAACCGGCCAGCGTGAGTGCGCGTTTGGCTAGTGCCCCTGGTGCTGCAGGGGCAGGGCCAGCTGCAGCAGGCTGATCCCGGGCTGCCGCTGCACCAGCATCTGCTGCCGCCTCAGCAGATGCTGTTGCTGCTTTAGTCTGGCGCCTGGTGCTGACACGGCCGCTGCCTGAGCCGGCTACAGCTCCGCCGCGTGGCCCCATAACCGCGTGAACTGAACCAACACCAAGCAGGGCCGCAGGCAGCCCCCTCACGTTCCAACCGTTATAAAATTCAAATATATACGCTTCTAAAGCTATCAGACGAGGATCACAGCAACTGCACCCAGCCCAAGCCGAGCAGGCCAAAGGAGGCAAAAGCAGACAATTAAAGCAGACGAATTAAAAAAATTATAATTGCCATCGTCTCAACATACGCAACAGACGCAGGACTGATTCATGCACGCAGACAGAAGCCTTTTGAGCTGCCCCGCTGCTCCATACATAGCGGCACGTAACAAATGGGTGCTACAGGTGCCAAAAACAAAGCACTTAGCACTGGGGCACTTTGCGATGTATCCTGAACAGCATCGCCGTGCACACACTGCAACTACCTGAACCGCTGCTAACCCGCCCCATGCGAAATAACAACATTTGAACTGACAGCTCGGGATTGCCCTCCTAAAACCAAGATCAACTGCCACGGGTGCTACATAGCAGTTGGCACAGGGCACTGTACCATGCCTGAACAGCATCGCTGTGGCTTAAGTGAATAACCGCAGATGAAAAGAGCCCCACTAAAAGCACCACAGCAGCTGCAGGGGGTGTGGTGTGTGCACTGCAAGCTGTACTGGTGCATACGTGCAGTTGCAACTACCCCAACAACTGCTCACCCCTGTCTTGCAATCCCAGATGGCGTGCCACGTAGCAGTTGGCACGAGGCACTGTGCCATGCCGGAACAGCATCGCCGTGCTTTGAGTGAATAACCGCATATGGAAAGCGCCCAACTAAAGGCACCACAGCAGCTGCAGGGGGTGTGGTGTGTGCACTGCAAGCTGTACTGCAGTTGCAATTACCCCGACAGCCGCTAACCCGGGACCTGCACATGGCAGTAACAAAAAACAACAAAAAAGTAACAACCTCCTCTCAACCGGCAGGCCACAGGTAAATTTTGAACCAGGCATTGTCATGGAGGCACTGCAGGCAGCAAGAAAACTTGATACATCTCAGAATCACCAAGTCAAAAACTTTGGCGCCCTTTTATATATTGGAAGCGGCTCAAAAAAGGCCAAAGTTGGCAGAACCACTTTGGCAAAGCTAACAACGCGGCAGGCAGATACTGCAGCAACCAAACGTAGCGCACAATGCTGTAACAAACAGTAATCTGCTGTGCCGTGTAATGCTTTTAGCTGCCTACCCGTTGAACTTAACCACCTAGCGCACAATTGGTGTTGCAGACCAGCAGCGCTGGTGCTGCAGCAAACAAATGTAGCACACAATGCTGTAGCAAACGGTAACGCGCGGTGCCGTTTGATAGCCCTAGGACCCGTTGAACTTAGCACACTCAGCGCGCGAATGTTGTTGTAGACAAGCACCGATGGTGTGCTAACAACGATCAAGAGAAAAAAACAGCCGGTGCCTAATCATGCCAACGTCCGGCTGTAGCGGAAGACACATACATACGCCAGGCGATAAACACCGCTACTATCGCATCCCACTGTGTTATAACACCCTAAATAACACGCACCAAAGTCAAGCCTAACACCAGCCACGCCAAAATGCCGCGGCTTACTTAGACATGGAATGCAAGAAAGAACTAGGTAGAGAACGGTAGTGTGCAGGACGGAACAATCCTCTACATATGCATAGGAACGGCCACATTTGAATCACAAATGCAGGGTACAGCACAGCTAGCAGGGTGTAGTAAAACGCAGCACCGTGGAACCGAAGCAAGGCCCAAACCCTAATCACCAAGGCATAAGACAGCGCAGCTAGTAGAGAGTAGTCAACCGCAGCACGACACTGATCACTGCAGCCTTGACCAACCGTACAATCTAGCCGTTTCCAACTATAGCACGACGTCAACGGGCGCAGGTGGGAATCGCAAATGCACGGTACAGCGCAGCTAGAAAAGTGTAGTGTAACCGCAGACAACACTGATCACTGCAGCCTCAACCAACCGTACAATCAAGCGGGTTATACTAGTAGTACTACTGCACGAAAGCAACACGCGCAGGTAGCTAATACAAAGACAAGGCGCAACGTTGGATCACAACCTCAATGCACTGCTCAACGACAGTTGCAGAGCCAGCCATCTAATTCATATACTGCTGCTGCAGGAGCACACGCACTTTGAAAGTGTGTACGCCTGGGAGGAAGGTAACACAGCAGATAGCAGTAAGTCATGCAACCAATACAACAGACTCCTGTTTGGTGCCGGCCCATGCACGTTCTGATCAGCACAAGCAACACTGCACACCATGCCTTATATATACATCACATGTGACGACACACAAGCCCTAAACGCGAGTCGCCACTAGGCACCAAACAACCACCGTATATTAGCCAACGCAGGTTCAGCATGTTAGCAAAAACAAAAGCAAATCAATATCTGCAAATCGGTCCCGTATACGCCACATTGCATGCCATCCTATTGACCAGGTACATAACAGCAACAGCTGCAAGACAGCAGCTCTTTTGGCCCGTAAGAAAGCTTTCAGTACGGTCAAACACAAGCCCCATTGCACACCAACCTTCAGCATGGAGCCCCGTAAGATCAAAACAGCAGCAGCACATTTGGCCTGTCAGCAGGCTTGCGCAACGCACCCCAAACAAGCCGCATTGCATGCCACAAACCCCTAATGCTGGTGCCCCTTGGGTTCTTTGCAGCATCAGCTACAAAACAGCAGCAGCTTTGCCTGTAAGCAGGCTCACGCAACAGTCTGATTCAGCCACAATGCACGCCACAACCCCCTGATGCTGGCGCTTCCTAGGTTCATCGCAGCAGTAGCTACACAACAGCAGCATCTTTGCCTATAAGCAGGCTCGCACAACAGTCCCGATTCGGCCGCAATGCATGTCCAAACCTCACAAACCCCTAATGCGTAGCAAACAAGCGCGCAGGCAGGCTGCATGCACATACCAGCGCAGCAGCAACCAATTTTGTACGCTCTTGTTAGGGAGCAGATTTAACGGAGAGCAGCAGGCAGGGCCGAAACATAAAACCTCGGTTATGTTCCTGGGGCTCCCACCTACCCCCTACAAGCGCAGCAGCAACCCACACAACAACAGACATGCCCTGTAAACCTCGTATCTACAGCATCCTAGAGCTGCCCTGATCAACGATTGAGATGCCGCATCACCCGACAATTAGGCAAGACGCCAATGATTAGCCATCACAGCCCATAACTGTTCAGGGTTTGCCCTACTCCCCTGAATCACCGTCAGCTGTGTAGAACGTACAACGCAATGTGCATTACCATGCACTGCGCAGCTTGCAGCAGCGACACTGCTGTGACCTTCACACCTCCGTGCTTCCAAACTCACACTGAACTTCACCCCTCTGTGCTTCCAAACTCACGCTGAACTTCACACACATCCCCGGCTACAAGTCACACTGAACTTTCCTGCAGGGTGCGGCCCACATGCAAAAGATTTTTACGTACGGCTGTGAACTGCAACCGCACCCTCAGCATGACACCTGCCGGCAGTTTCTGAACCCAAACCCTAAACCTGAGCCCGCACCTCAAACACCAAACCCTGAACCCCGACCTAACACACACCAAGAGAGTAGCCGACTGCCGTTCTAGGATCTCCATAACAGAACAGCAACACAACCCCATTCACAAGAGATCGCACACACAAGAGGGTGCAGCAACCCAGTCTGGTTAGCTCTGGCATTGACTTGCTGTATTGTTGTGCTGCGAATGCAGCAGCAACTTCAGATGCCCCAACCGCATACATAAAGCTCAGCAAAGCAGCAGAACAGTGCATGAAAGCTTGCTGCTGTATTCAAACTAAGGAACCACAGGAGCGCAGCGTGTCATGCCTCGATGCCTCCACTGTTTGTGTAATGCCAAGCTTGCCAGATGGTACCTACGTGCCTGGCCAAACTGACAAATGTATGTATATATGCTGCTGCCATGCATTCCGTAGCGAGCAGAGGCCTGAACAGACACATACATCACGCACATCACGTCCACCTTGACATTGCCCTTGCAAAACATCACAAGGAGGTGGACAGCCGAAAGCAACATGCTGCTGCTTGGCCTGATGCACACATGTGTCCTGAATGGGGTGTCGCGCTCGCTAAAAAAATCAACAAATGCCCGTAACCCGAGCCCTGAGCAGCTGTAACACTGTCACAGTGTTGTCTAACACTTCGGCCGCCAACCTGTAGAGGCCTGGTTGCGTTTGTGCTGAGCAGAGCAGTAGCCGCAACAGCACATGCATAGACAGCTGTAACGGAGCAGTTTGTGAGCTCAAGGCCGTGATCTACTCCAGATGCACAAAACCACAAAACCATAGCACTCCTTGCGCCTATAAACCCGCAGGTTTTACAAGCGTACGGTCTGTCTAGGTGCTAGCAGCAGCAACTTCACGCAGCAGACAACACTAGCAGGCTGGGCCGAGCAATGAATACGCTCAAGGCCATGATCCAAGGATGAATCTATACATCCTTGCTTGGCGCCACTTTCCTGCAAGCAAACTCTAAGACCATTTTCCTGCAGGGACCACGCACACCAGTACATGCCAATCATATGGCAAGCAACAACTAAGCTCAAGGCCATGATCCAAGGATGTAGTTTATGGAACCCTTGCTGATGCATACAGCAGCAGACAGTATGGCCAAACACTTGCAACTGCTGACTCAGCTTGGCGCCACTTTCCTGCAAGCAGCTCAGACTTTCCTGCAAGCAAACTTTCAAACGGCTTTCCTGCAAGGACCAGTTACGTTCATGCCAATCATGCGACACACGCCTCTGAATACGCATAGTGCTTGGTGCAGTAGCAGCTACTAGACGGTGCAACAGGTCAACACACAAGCATCAGCAGCCGGACAGCACACACGCGACAGCACACAACGCCAGCACACCACGACAGCACAGCGGCCACTCTGCTGCTTGCTGTACCACTTCCAGGAGCTCCAGCCCACCATCAACAGCCAAACTTTCATAGCCCAGCACAGCAACAAAGCAGACACATGGTGCTGAGTGCAGTAGCGGCTACTAGAAACCACAGGACGTAGGGTGCCTTTGCATGCTAGCGTGCTGCTGCATACATTTCACAAGCACACAAGCATGCAGGGCTACTAGACACCACAGGAGCACGCAGGTGTAGGGTGCCTTTGCATGCTAGCGTGCTGCTGCATACATTTTACAAGCACAAACGCATGCAGGGCTACTAGACGGCACACACGCATGCAGGGGTAGGGTGTCTCTGCATGCTTTGCTGCTACAGTGAGTGCTGTGCCAACACCTCAAACAACCGCCCATTCCTATAGAGCACCCAAATGAGCAACAGGTCGCCAGCGAGTCAACAAGCAGTGACATACTGTCGACTGCCCCCAAGACAATCAAGCCTTTAAGCATCAATCAAGCCAACCCAATGAAACAACTAAATGAACCGAAGTGAGCCATATGTCTAGGGTTTAGGGTTTATGGTTAAACCCTAAACCCACCAGTGGATGAGCAGTGACACACACTCGACTCTTCTTGCAAGAAGAAGATTGCAGCTTCAAGCATCAACTGAGCCAACCTCAATCCGAGCTCAATGCAACAGGCAGTACCCTGGTAACCGCAAGCGAAAGTGAAAGCGGCAGGAGCGACTGTTGAGCCGTCACAGCCCTAGGGGACCCTTAAACCCCTAGCCAGGCAAGGATGCGTTGCTAAAACCCTGGAGGCATCAGGTAGTACACAGGCGGCTGCTGCTGCTGCTGCAGCACCTGTTGCTGCTGCTGCACGGTCGCAAACATGCCTGGCTGCTGCTGCTGCTGTTGCAGCAGCATCTGCTGCTGCTGCTGCTGTTGCAGCAGCATCTGCTGCTGCTGCTGCAGATCAACCAGCTGCTGCTGCTGTGCGTGGACACCCAACAACATGCCTTGCAGTGTCCCACTAGGGTTGCTGGTAGGACCTGATACAATGACAAAACCCTGGGCTGTTGCAGGCCCAAAACCCTGAGCAGCAGCAGTCAGATCTAAACCTCCTACAACCCCAACACCGCCACCCTGCAGTCCCTGGAGGTTTTGCAAACCCTGCATGCCTTGAATGCCCTGCATGACACCTGGGGGTAATTCCCCACCTTGGATTACACCCCCCTGTAATCCCCCTCCTTGGATTACTCCCAGGCCGCTGGACATGCCGCCAGCCTGTGTCAGCAATCCCTGCTGCATGTACTGCTGCTGCTGCTGCTGCAGTGAGGGTAACGCATACTGGTTGCTGTTGGCAGCCGAACCAAGCACGCTAACACCTGCACCTGCTGCTAAGTAGCTGCCCTGCTGGCTTAGCTGCAGCTGCTGACTCTGCTGCTGCTGCTGCTGCTGACTCTGCTGCTGCTGCTGCTGCTGACTCAGCTGCTGACTCAGCTGCTGACTCAGCTGCTGCTGCTGCTGACTCAGCTGCTGACTCAGCTGCTGCTGCTGCTGACTCAGCAAGCCACCCACAGAACCCTGCAGCTGCAAAACCCCAGTGTTATCCCCTGCAGGCATGTACGGATACCCGGCACCTGTGCTGATCTCACTGCCGGAACCCAATCCAAGCCCGCTCCTTGTAACAACACCACCAGCAGCAGCAGCAGGACTGGCAATCAGACTGCCGCTGCCATCTAACACCAACTGCTGCTGCTGCTGCTGCTGCTGCAACCCTGCAAGGGAGGACGTCACTGAAGGCAGACCAATGTTCCCAAATCCACTGCTGCCAGCACCAGCAGCAGCAGCAGCAGCAGCAGCGGCATAGCCCGATTGCAGCCCCTCCTGGCTTCTCAAAACTTGCTGCATCTGCAACGTATTGACAGACAAACCACTGCCACCAAAACCACCACCACCAGCAGCAGCAGCAGCGGAAGGAGTGGAAGTGGGTGCATACGAACCGCTGCCACCACCAGTCATCAACTGCTGTTGCAGCATGCCCTGCAGCTGCTGCTGCCTGGTGAAGTTTGCTGACCCAGCAGCAGCAGCAGCAGCTGAGGAGTCATAAAAGACAGAAGAGGCAAGGCCTGTGCTAGCAACAGCGCCAGCTGTTATGCTGCCACTGCCCGCGGTTCGCATGCCGCTGCCGCTGCCGCTGCTGTTGATGCGTGACGATGCACTGAGTTGCGTCGCCGGCATACCAGAGGCACTGGACAGAAAGGCACTTGCAGGCTGCTGCTGCTGCTGCATAGGCAGGGAGAACGCTGCAGGGGCAGAGCCATGATCCAGCAACGAACGCTGCTGCTGCTGCTCGAGAGCTGCATCAAGCGACGGCAGCTGCTGCTGCAGCTGCAGTGAGAGCTCGCATGACATGCTACTGCCACCTTGCTCCACTGCTGCAGCCTCAGGCTGCTGCTGCTGCTGCTTTTGCACAGGGATCAGAGATCCATCCGGCATCATGCGGTAAGCCTTTGATTCCCCATCAGGTTGCTGCAGGTACACAATACTGCCGCTGCTGCTGCTGCTGTTGTCGGCGGCTGCATCTTGCTGCTGCTGCTGGGGCGCCGGCTGCACTTTGTACAGCTGAGGCTGCTGCTGCTGCTTTGAAAATCCTCCCAGGCCATGAGCAGTGCTCAAGTCAGTGGCAGCACCAGCAGAAGCAGCAGCAACAGCAGAGCTAGACTCTGCTGCTGCTGCTGCCGCACGAGGTGTCGAGCTGCTGCTGCTGCTCATGTGGTCTGCACCAGCACTCCTGCTTGGCACCCCAGCCCGCTGCTGCTGCTGCTGGGACAATTGGGTTGCATCCCACTCAGCACCCTCTGCGAAGTTCTCGCCAGCGCCAGGTCGCCGCAATGTGAACTGTGAACTTCCCGGTACCGCTGCCCTGCCAGACTGTGAACTTCCCCGAGGCGTTACTGATGCACCGGAAGTACCAACAGACACACCTGGCGGCCCCATAACACCACCACCACAAGCAGCAGCAGCAGCAGCAGCAGCGGTTGACAACCCTTCAGGAGCGAAGCCAGGCACCCCTGCCTCACGCTGCTGCTGCTGCTGCTGCTGCTGCTGAGGACCATGGCTGCCACCCTGTCCCAAGCGATCCCCGGAATATGGGAGGGCATAACTGCCGCTGCCGGTGCCACTGCTGCTACGTGTGTGCATTGCACGTGGGGCATATCCCCCACTCTCCCTGGCAGCGTTATAACCGCTGCCGGTGTTACTGCTGCTGCTGCCGGGCATTGGCCGATCGTGTGGCTGCTGCATCCTGTGCTGCTGCTGCTGCTGCTGCTGCTGCTGTATGCCTGCTGCAGTGCCGGGTGGTCCGCTCAGCCTGCCTGACGGCCCGTGCTGCTGCTGCTGCTGCTGGGGGTGGCCAAAGGTATGTTGCTGGTTGTGGTGCGCTGCTGCTGCAGGTGCCGACATGTGTGCAGGTCCCAGGAAAGCGGTTCCTGCGTCGCTTTTCAGTGTGCCCCTTGGGGAGCAGGATGCAGCACCCCTGAAACTGCTGGCAGCTGTAGAAAGACACCAACAGTAGCAGCAGCAGCAGCAGCAGCAGTGTGTCAGCCAGTGTGCATTGAGCAGCAAGAAGGTGTTGGTGAGAGGCGGGCAACGTAAAATAAATGTTGCTGGCATGTGTGCAGGGCCTAGGAAGGTTTGGAAATTGAGATTTAGTGTGGCTCTTGGAGAGCAGGATGCAGCACCCCTGAAACTGCTGGCAGCTGTGATTGCAAAGTAACACAGCAGCAGCAGCAGCAGCATGTCAGCCAGTGTGCATTGAGCAGCAAGAAGGTGTTGGTGAGGAGCGGGCACCACGAAAGTAAATGCTGCTGGCATGTGTGCAGGGCCTAAGAAGGTTTGAAAATTGAGATTTAGTGTGCCCCTTGGAGAGCAGGATGCAGCACCCCTGAAACTGCTGGCAGCTGTGATTGCAAAGTAACACAGCAGCAGCAGCAGCAGCATGTCAGCCAGTGTGCATTGAGCAGCAAGAAGGTGTTGGTGAGGAGCGGGCACCACGAAAGTAAATGCTGCTGGCATGTGTGCAGGGCCTAAGAAGGTTTGAAAATTGAGATTTAGTGTGCCCCTTGGAGAGCAGGATGCAGCACCCCTGAAACTGCTGGCAGCTGTGATTGCAAAGTAACACAGCAGCAGCAGCAGCAGCATGTCAGCCAGTGTGCATTGAGCAGCAAGAAGGTGTTGGTGAGGAGCGGGCACCACGAAAGTAAATGCTGCTGGCATGTGTGCAGGGCCTAAGAAGGTTTGAAAATTGAGATTTAGTGTGCCCCTTGGAGAGCAGGATGCAGCACCCCTGAAACTGCTGGCAGCTGTGATTGCAAAGTAACACAGCAGCAGCAGCAGCAGCATGTCAGCCAGTGTGCATTGAGCAGCAAGAAGTTGTTGGTGAGGAGCGGGCACCACAAAAGTAAATGCTGCTGGCATGTGTGCAGGGCCTAGGAAGGTTTGAAAATTGAGATTTAGTGTGCCCCTTGGGGAGCAGGATGCAGCACCCCTGAAACTGCTGGCAGCTGTAGAAAGACACCAACAGTAGCAGCAGCAGCAGCAGCAAGAAGCAGAGGGGTTACATGGTGTGCACGGGCGACTACGTTGCAAAGAAAACTCGGAAAACAAGAAGGGGTGCAAAAAGATGTGTGCCAATAACAAAGTGGAAGATCGCACAGTACCATGAACTTCACACCCACCTGACTGAGAAGAGCCGCTGCTCCTGGATGCGCCTGGCCTTCCATGACCTTGCAGTGACAGCGTGCTGTGCTCACCAGAGAGTTCACACCACAGTCAAACTTCACACTGGGAAGATTGCACAGTACCATGAACTTCACACCCACCTGACAGAGAAGATCCGCTGCTCCTGGATGCGCCCGGCCTGCCATGACCTGGCAGTGACACCGTGCTGTGCTGACCAGAGAGTTCACCCCACAATCAAATCTTCACACTGGGAAGATCGCACAGTACCATGAACTTTGCACCCACCTGACTGAGAAGAGCCGCTGCTCCTGGATGCGCCTGGCCTGCCATGACCTGGCAGTGACACTGTGCTGGCCATACTGCTTGTGGTGCTCAAACTATGACTCGCATGTGTGCTGCCACTAACACTTGTCATAACGTTACTTGAGCCGGCGCCAGCCGTCCCACTTGATCCCAGTGCATCTTGTGCACTTGTTACAGCGCTTTCAAACGGCGAAGCCGGCGGCATGTCACTGCCAGCTGGCAGATCAGCAGACTTGTCACTGCTGGCACCAGCAGCCGCCGACTGCTGCTGCTGCTGCGGCCCAGTGGCTGACTTGCCTAGAGGTCCGCTGCTGCGCTGTGGTGGGGGCGGTGGGGGTGGGATCGCACCCCCTGGCTGCCGCAGCTGCTGCTGCTGCATCGGCCCTGGCCTGCTGCTGCTGCTGCCGCTGCTCGGCCCGCAACCCCCCAGACCATCTCTGTGCTGCTGCTGCTGCTGCTGCTGAGGGTGCCTTGGTGACAGCCCATAACCTGATGGTGGCGGGTGACTCACAGCATAGCCCAGCATTCGAGGCGGTACCGCAGGTCCTGCAAAGGCCACCCCTGGCGGTACCGCATCAGGATGGTACGGCATGCCGTACGGCGGCAGGAAGAATGGTGGGCGGTACGCCAGTGGGTGGTAGGCCCCTGGAGGTGGATATGGTGCAACACCTGCAGCAGCAGAGCAGGGGAAGCGCCTTGCAGGATGGGCTTGCAGGAAATGCAAGATCTGATTTGATGACGCAGCAGCTTGCAGGAAAGCTTGCGGACACATGATGCATAGCAAGGTCAACAGCCTGCATGCACAAAACTCTTGATACGCAACTCTTAGCCTGCACGCAAGTACTACTTGCAGGAATCCAATCGATGATGCCCAGCTTGCAGGAAACGCTTGCAGGAGCACTTGCCCACCTGGCGGGAAGAAGTGAGGCGGCCCCATCTGCTGCATTGGCGGGCCGTGCATGCCCATGCTCATGCCAGGTGGGCCCACACCCCGCTGCTGCTGCTGCTGCTGCTGCCCCATCCTCTGATCCCCTTCTGGCCCCATTTGCTGCTGCTGCTGGTACGCTTGCTTCTTCTGCTGCAGGTGGTACGGTACAACTGCCGCAAACGGTCCCGCAGTGAGCACTGCATAATCTGGCAGGCCCTGCGCCTTCACTGAGTGACGCTGAGACAGTTTCAACACCGGCAGCGTGCTTGCAGGAAACAGCCCCCGCAGCGCATTGAAATGCTGTAGCAGCCCTAGCGCCTCAAGTTTAGGCAGCACATGCGCCAGCACAGCAACAGAAGCAGCAGCAGCAGCACTGCTGCTGGCGGCTCGGCTCTGCAGCCGTGCAGAACTCGCTCCAGCCGCCGCAGCGTCCCTGTTACTTTTGATGTTAGTAACACCCCCGGCGGCAGCTGATGGCTCTTTTACATTTGCCAGGTCGAAGTAATCGTCTTCGAAAATAGCACTGCTGGTGCTGCTGCTGAGTGATATGACATCATCCTCATCCCCATCCGCGTTCACTGCTGCTGCTGCTGCTGCTGAGCTGTCAGTGCCAGATGCGCCCTCCTCCCCACTTTCCTGCAACAGCAGCCGATTAAACATCTGCGTCACCAGTTGGTGTGTCAGCAGCGACACGGGGCTCAGCTGCTGCTGCTGCTGCTGCTGCTGTGCAGTGAAGCTCGCTACAGCAGAAGCATCAGACAGGGCGCTTGCAGGAGCCCGCCCAGTAGCGATCAGCTGCTCCACGAGAGCTTCGCGGTCCCTCTCCTCTTGCTGCTGCTGCTTCTGCTGCTGCTGCAGGGGCTGGTCTGTGCTGGCAGCATCAGCATCTACCTCCAAATTAAGTGGCCCTGACGGTGCCTCTGCTGCTGCTGCTGCAGCTGCTGCTGGCATATCCTCCTCAGCAGCAGCAGCAGCAGCACCACTTCCAGGGTCTTGCTGCTGCTGCTGCCGCAATGCTGCTGCTGCCTTTGCTGCTGCGACTGCGGCCTCCAAGGCCAGTTTGGACGCGAGGTCAGCAGCAAGGTGCTGGAAGCCGATCTGCATCGTGTCTTTCAGCACTGACGCCACGTGGTACTGCTTCAGCATTTTCCTGCAAGCAACAAGGACACAGCAACAGCAGCAGCACAACAATCATTCAAGACATCTCCAACTCACCAGGCAGAAACAACACAATGGCTTCCTGCCACACTACTTCCTTTGCACCGTTGCAAGTCAACCAGCGTCAAACTTTTCAGCAGCCGCCCTGGCCCCACACCACCCTTTCCTGCAAGCGCTGCGCAGTTTCCTGCAAGCCCAGCCCACCTGTTGGCCATCAGGTGCTGCATCATGGCTTGCAGGACAGGCGGCTGCCATTCCACCCATGCCAGGTCAGCATGGTTGCTGCAAGCTGAGCTGAGCTGCGTCATGCAGCGCACCACACGCTGAACGTGCCCCGGCAGTGCTTCGCTGAGGTTGCTCGCAAATGACACAGCCAGCTGCCGGATCTGCGGCAGGCAGCAGCACATGCACCAGCCTGCAGCAGCAGCAGCAGCAGGGAAAGGGGTTGTTGACACACCATGTCCTGCACGTGTCCCAGCAGTGCTTCGCTAAGGTTGCTCGCAAATGACACAGCCAGCTGCCGAATCTGCGGCAGGCAGCAGCACATGCAACAGCCTGCAGCAGCAGCAGCAGCAGGGAAAGGGGTTGTTAGCACACCATGTGCTGCACGTGACCTGGCAGTGCTTCGCTGAGGTTGCTTGCAAATGACACAGCCAGCTACCGAATCTGCGGCAGGCAGCAGCACATGCACCAGCCTGCAGCAGCAGCAGCAGCAGCAGCAGCAACAGCAGCAGCATGGGAAGTGAAGCAGATGAAACAACACTGTCAGCAACACTGCTGCAGCACCCAACAGCTTCAGGCGCTACAACAGCTATTGCCTGCTATTGGCAGATCGCGATCTTCGCCAAATTGCAGCTATTAAAAGCACGAAAATATCATGTTACATGCAGGTGTAACGACAGTTCAAACTCACAGTGGCACTGCTGCAGCACCGTCAGCGCCCACGCGATGTCGAACAGTGTATATTTGCAGCAGGTCTGGGAAACACAGCAAAAAAAATATCATGTTACATGCAGGTGTAACGACAGTTCAAACTCACAGTGGCACTGCTGCAGCACCGTCAGCGCCCACGCGATGTCGAACAGTGTATATTTGCAGCAGGTCTGGGAAACACAGCAAAAAAAATATCATGTTACATGCAGGTGTAACGACAGTTCAAACTCACAGTGGCACTGCTGCAGCACCGTCAGCGCCCACGCGATGTCGAACAGTGTATATTTGCAGCAGGTCTGGGAAACACAGCAAAAAAACAAAAATATCATGTTGCATGCAGGTGTAACGACAGTTCAAACTCACTGAGGGGCGCGGGGCCGATGGCGTTGATGCTATGGGTAACATGATGATGATGATGAGTTCAAACTCACAGTGGCACTGCTGCAGCACCGTCCGCGCCCACGCAATGTTGGACAGTGTCTGCGCAGCGGCCCGGGGCAGCATCATGCATCGCAGTAAAACATAAAAATAACATGTCACATGCAGCTGTATCAGAATTCAAACTCACAGTGACACTGCTGTAGCACAATCAGCGCCCACGCAATGTTGGACAGTGTCTGCGCAGCGGCCTGCGGCAGCATCGTACACAGCTGCTGCAGCAGCTGCTGCACTTGGGCCACACTCAGCAGCGGCGGCTGACTGGACACAACCTGCTGCTGCTGCTGCTGCTGATGATGATGATGATCCAGCTGCTCAGTTGCCTCGCCTACAGCAGCAGCAGCTGTTTCATTATCATCACCATCATCTGCTGCTGCTGCATCCTCGCTTTCACTAGATGCTACTCCTGCAGCAGCCGATGCATCAGCTGCTGCTGCTGCTGGCTCTGCCGCTGCTGCTGCAGGCTCCTTTTGATCAGCACCGGCGGCGGCTGTTCCAACTGCTGTTGCATCAGCTGCTGCTGCATCAGCTGCTGCTGCATCAGCTGCTGCTGCTGCTGGCTCTGCCGCTCCTGCAGCTTCTGCCGCTGCAGGATCCTTTGTATCAGCACCAGCGGCGACGGCGGCTGTTTCTACTGCTGCTGCTACAGAAGCATCCGCTGCTGCCACATCTGCTGCTGGTCCTGCTTCTGCCGCATCTGCAGCTGCTGCTGCTGCCGCATCTGCCGCTGCTGCTGCAGAAGCATCGGCTGCTGCTGCCGCTGCTGCCTCAGGCACCGCAGAAGCAAACACACCTTCTGCTGCCGAACCATCTGCTGCTGCTGCTGCTGCACTCTCCTCTTCCTCCTCCTCAGCAGCAGCAGCGCCCGGCACGACACTGGAATGTATCCCATAGTCACGCGTCAGCTGCGCGACCCCCCACAGCACGTTTGCAATGTCCTGCGGCACCGCCATCCGCAGCTGACTGCAGAAATTCTGCAGCAGCAGCCGCAGAAGTTCAACATCGGGACTGCACTGCAGCTTTGCAAGAGCCCAGATGATGTTTGCGAGGCCGCGTGGGCAGTGGCCCTCGCAGACCTGGCTTTTCAAACGCGTTTGTAACATGTTAAGTAACGACGCGCGCGCCTGCAGGGAGCGCAGCGCGTGCAGCGGTGCGGGCTTCGGGTGCTGCTGCTGCTGCTGCGCTGCTGCTGCTGGCGTCTTTTTGCCGATGTTGGCCATCTTTGTGAAAATTGCGGCGATGTGAATGGGGTTGAGCGTCCTGCAAGGAAGAAAACAGCAGTACGGATGAGCACGCATCAGAGAACAAATGTCAATCCAGCAACACATGATGCAAGGATACGAAGCAACAGACGTGAGGGCAGCATGTTGATGTTGGCTGAGATTGTTGTTTGTGAGGGCTGGGTGCTGCGCTGCTGCTGGCGCCTGGATTGCATATGTTGGCCACAAACATGTTTAGCTGCTATGTGAAAAGGGGTTGGGTGTCCTGCAAGCATCTGGCGGCAATAACAATGTATGCGGTATGCGAGGCCACATGGGGAGTGTCCTGCAAGCATCTGATGCATAGATAGAGCAAGCAGCGAAGGGCAGCAGCAAGGCAACCAAGCAGAGCATGACAGGCGGCCGCAATGTGAACTGCTGAGTGTCCTGCAAGCATCTGGCGGCAAGCACAATGTTTGTGAGGCCACATGGGCAGTGCCCTGCAAGCATCTGATGCATAGATAGATAGAGCAATCAACACAGGGAAGCAGCAACGGCTTGACTGCAGGGAAGCAGCAGGTAACAGACCGCGGCTGCGATTTGAACTGCTGAGCGTCCTGCAAGCAACACCGCAGTGTTTTAAGGGGAGCAGGCTCACAGCGGGCAGTTTTGAAGTTGCAGGCAGCAGCAGCGGCACCAGTTGAGGCGCAAGCACAGAAGAGCCATGCAAGACACCGCCATGCGGGCCTAACCACCATGAGTATTCAGGTAAAGTAGTGAATCAATGAAATTGACAGCTGCCAAGCGACCATACCTATACATATGTGTTGTGCAAATGTAAAGCAGGCAGCAGCAGCACCAGCAGCAGAGGGTAAGGGCAACATACGGCCAGTCAGGTTCTACCGACGAGGCTACATGTGATGTATCTGCTAACAACGATAAGCATCGTGTTGCCAGTGCACGGGTACACCAAGGCAGGCAGCTGAGGTAGGCAATGTCATGAGCAGTGGGAGAATTATGAATTGATAATCGCCAACTTAGACGCAGCAAGGCCAGCCTCGGTTCAACATGGTCTGTATAACGTTTTGAACCCGTGGCAACGGGCCAACAGGGTCTGGGTAATGTGCAGCGAATGCTAGCTGTTGCATGACTCACGCGCTGTGCACCTCCGCCAGCTGGGCCAGTCGGTCCGGTGTCGTGGCATTCTTGATCGCTGCTGTAAGCTGCTTGGCATTGAGAACGAGGGGTACGCCCTGCAGCTCGCCTCGTTCGCCAAATGCAGGCACGCCTTGAAAAGCAGGAGCGCCCTGCCCCATGCCGTATCCGCCGCCATCATTGCGGCCCCACATCAGCTTTCAAACCTATATACCTAGCTGCATCAGGCAGCGAGCCTGGTTCTCAGGCAGGACAAGCAAACCCAAACTGCAAGTTCTTGAAGCTGCCGATCATGGCAGACTTAGGCTTTATGTTATGATTATCTAATCAGAATCGTGCGAGCTGATAGTGATGGCCTAAGGGGCTTGTTGATTAGCAGTGCTGTTGCAGTGATGGTGACGAAACGACTGCTTGTGCCC